>JAJJMC010003991.1:16129109-16170981 GCA_023531435.1 Papaver californicum
AAGTTCGAGAAACGAACCTCTTTTTACCACTATATAAAATTACATCAGGCATTTGTCCCATTTCCAGTGCATGCACTCAACACTACCAAGCATCCCTGGAAATCCCCTTTTTTTGTTCTCGCCAAGAAGGAATTCAACATCACACTCAGTTGGCGTGCGCAAATATTCATCCCCGTACAATTGGACTATAACCCTACAAAGTCTACGAGTTGCTTCCAAAACTGTGGATTCCCCAATACGTAAATACTCATCAATTGCATCTGCCGCACATCCGTAAGCTAACATTCGAATTGCTGCAGTAATTTTTTGGTGAGGGGTTAATCCAAGAACACCGCATGCATCCCTTTTTTGAACAAAATAACTATTTACTGCCACAACATCACCCATAATACGGTTGAATAATTCTCGACGCATTCTAAATCTTCTACGGAATACATTTGCCGGAAACGTCTGGTTTTGGCAAAAGTAATCTCTCCATAGAATTTTGGCACCAACATCACGGTTTCTTTTTATATCTATATGGGTATGTGGAAAGTTCATATTTGAAACAATTAACCCAGTATTGACGGCTAGGTTATTATAGTTCAATGCAAGTGAACTTTCGTCTGAGTAATAATTATTGATATTTGATGAGTAGTAACTATTGATATTGTTATCATCATCGCCTTCAGACGAAGAAGAAGAAGATGAAGAAGAAGAAATATGAGGAGGAATAATAGAAGAGGAACCATAGTCGTAAATGTTATTTAGAGAGTTTGCATTTTTTTTTGGTTGGTTATTTTGTTGGAGAAAATGATATTTTTGGTTTGTATTATGGGAGTACCCGGTGAGTTAATTTATAGGAAGCTTCATATATGATTTCGAATATTGATAAGACAACACATCCAGAGCATTTCAATGCAAAAATGAGCGTTGAACATTGTCAGAGATATTAATGGTAGGTTGGGAAGCAATGAAAGAAAAAATGGGAAGAATTTGGAGTATAGTTATGATGTGACAAAACCAAATGTGTATTGTCTAATCAACCGACACTTCTTATCTCCCTCTATTTTCATCTGTCATTTATTACTACCTTGTATTGTCTACTCAACCGACACTTCTTATCTCTCCCTGTTTTCATTTACAGGCTTTGTCTTCTCATCTCCGTATTAATTTTCTTTGACACTACAAAACAGAAAAAGTTTCAAAAGTAATTTGAAAAGACAATTCATATTTGAAAAAACAAATCATCAATCGGAGTTGGATATTGGTGGGATAAACGGAGGCAAAGATGGTCTGACATTATGCATAAGAAACTCTCAAACTACCGATTAGAATATGGATTTCTTAATTTTTTTTATAAATCATTTAATTGAATCGAAAATGCATACATTAAAAAAGGAATACATTAAAGGAAATGAAATATAATAAATAAGTAGATTATACTTAAACACTTAAGTATACCTATTATGAAACCTTAAGCATTGGCTTGTAGGACGACGAGGACGACGTTCTTCACTTCCTGGGAGAATAATCAACATAAAAAGATTGTATTCTGCCATCACCCTTAGGATATCAAAATGAGGTTTGTACATGAAATCTGAATGTTTCCATCTTGTCCATTCCTCAAGAGATCTGACAACAACTTCATCATCAATTTCATTCATAATTCTTCTTTCATTCACCTTAGCGGTTAAAGAAGAAAATTCTAGTACTTGCTTTGTGATTTACACATATCGACAGAAAAGACCTGCTTTGTTCCGGTTGTTGGGATTACCGGTTTCGTTACAAAAGTAAGCATGTATATGTTCTAACCATTGCATGCTCATTGAACCATTCATCCGACGTTCATGACCCCTTGCTGGATAATGCAATACTATGTTTTAACATATGGATAAATCTTCTTCTAGGGTAAAATTCTCTGCATTAAGCCTAAAATTTTCGTAACCTGACATTACATAAAAACAAAAGATTAGAAAGTTTCTCCAAAATGTAAAATATGTGGATTTGAAATGGGAATGATAGATATAAATTCATTTATTTATAGGTGTATCAGAATACAAATTATAGCCGTTGATAAACGGTAACAATTCAGAACGGTAAGAAAACGGTAACAAGCTTGAAAATCCTAACTTTTTAAATAATCTGAACATATTGTACTTGGTCACCAATGTAAGGAATTGACAATACACGGTCACCATTTCAATGCAAAAATCAGCAGCACAATGAAAGGAAAAAGTCAGAATTTTGAATACAGATATGAGAAAGTAATTGGAAATATTATCGTTCAACTAACAATTCAAATATGATGTGACAATACCAAATGACACAAAAGAGAAAGTTCAAAGAAAAACAAAGTTTTTAATTTAACACTACGAAACAGAAATAGTTTCAATTATATATTGATAAGACAATTCATATATGAAAAAACTAATCTTCAATCGGAGTTGGATCTTGTGGGATAAACGGCGACAAAGATGGTCTGACATTATGCATATTTGATCCCATAACATTCGAAGATCCCTGAGCCATTGTCATAGACATTGGTGGTGGTATATTCTGAGCATATGTGGCAAACCCAAGCGGTTGTTGTTGACGAAAATGGGTAAGCTGGCTGTTCAACAAGGAATTCTCATTTCGGAGGTTGTTAATTTCAACGTCTTTGCCCATCAAATACTCCATCCGATCCTTAGTTTCAGCTAAAGTAAAATCACGCAACTCTTGCGTAAAATCAGACAACTCTTTAACTAAATCATAATCCGCGACCTGGGATGAAAATAAATAAATCAACTATTGAACTAAATTTATAATCTATATTCAAATTTACAAGGCTTTGTTGAATACTTATGTATGGTAGTTGTTGTGGGGGAGGAATGGGTACATGTTCACGACGACGTGGGATGTTGTGTTTGATACGGTCACCAGCATAGCCGTACATTTCAACCTCCCAATCAACTTTCGTGACATATTTGTAAAGGTTGGTAACATGTCGCCAATATTTATAATACACATAGTAGGAAACATTACGTACATATTCACTAGCATTGACCTGAAATTTTACTGACATGTCCTCAATCTCGTCGTCGGTGAAGTTGGAAATGCTACTAGGGGGGTTTGCAGGAACACCCCACGTTGGGTTGTTCTGCCTCCAAAAACGATCTCCGAGATACATGTTATGCTTTATCCCAGAAATGTACAATAAATAAATACATATCAGACTACCAGAATAATATTGAAAAAAAATAACACAATATGACAAAATTAATTAAAAACTCACGGTGTCTATCCAAGTGAATGTAACCCTTTTCCCAGAGAGCTCTAAAGCTTTGCTTCCAATTTCTGGTGGCAGATAGTTAACTGCATTTAACCACGGTTGCCATGTCACAGAGTCAATGGACAACTGGTTCAGTTCAGTCCTTGACCAAATAATGTCAATACCCTTCCTCCGGCTACACAACCACCTACGACATCTAGGCCATTCATTTTCACTTTCAGCCGAAGGGTTATTTGGACGACAAATGCCCAGATATTCGTACCCCCAAAACTACAATATCAATATAACCATTGGAATAAACAACTTAGCAACAAAATTTTATTTAAAAGAATTATAAATAACAATAAATAATTTACCTCCAAAATTTGGAAGGGTCCGAACACTGACTTTTGTCCCCTAGCAGCTGAGGCGAGACCTGAATACAATTTCGAAATTGCAGGAGCAACCCAATCGTACTGTTCAACTGCATTTAGATCCTCAAATGCAGCTAACCATCCAGCATCAATATAGGTTTTTGCATTTGGAAAGAAGAACTGCCCCAGAATATACATATAGAAGGCTCTCGCCACTCTATCAGCAAGCCTACTATCATCGTTAGACGCAGTCAAAGTATCTTCATCAAAATATGTGGTCAAATTTTTTACAGTTATTGCATCTGAAACCCACTGTTGCGGAACCCCTTCTCTTTTACACACTGCATTATCTTTGAGTTCAGGAAATATATGCTCTCGGACATATTCAAATTTAAACTTCGCTGGATCATACGGAACAGATCTGCTAACACCAATACTAAGGCCGGTCAACATTACCCAATCAAGGGGAGTGAACCCAAGCTCTCCAAACGAGAAGTGGAACGTGTTTGTCTTATCCCAAAACCGCTCAACAATATAATCAATAAGAGCATGGGATGAATCAACTTCAGGTAGTGAAAGTAATCGGCCCCATCCTCCCCTTTCAATTATATATTTAAACCTAGACGAAAGTTTAATAATACTTTGGTATGTTTGAAGGACGGATTTGAGAGAACCACGATGGGAAAACCTGAAATTGGCGTCGGTTGAATATGTAATATTGGTCGACACATGCTCCTCAGTATCTTCCACAACGGTATAGTGTTCCAACCCGGGGACATCTACCGTTTCTGGTCCCATACAGCTAGGTTCTGAATCCTCCACGATTTTAGCCTTCTTGGCCTTCTTCTTTTTGCCAACCCATTTGGACGTCAAACTGCTCGACATCTAGCCAAACAAATCATAGAACATTGTCAAATCAAGAGTAAATCACCACAATGCATAAAGATAAAAATCAAGTAATCAACAAATCAATTACAATTATTTTAACACCGGATAAACACAAAAATTATTATCTAATTACATAATCATATGTATAATGCAATAAAAATCAAACATTCTAAAACTAAATTCATCATTAACAAAATACAACAATCTCAATGCACCAATTATACCCAATATCATAAAAATTACCCTATTGCAAATACTTCCTTACACATATGTTTTTAAATTTAATCAAAATAAATTCCCAATTTTTCTAGACAACCTACTCAATTCAACAAAAACTTAACCACAACCCCACTAAAATTAAACAATAAGTACATCAATTATATATTCAATTTATCAAATTATCAACAAATTTTTATACCCAATTTATAACATTCATAAACCCTAAATATTTTCCCAATTCCATAATTACAACCTAATAATCACAATTCGATAATCAAGTTATAACATGATAATAGAATGGTTAATTACAAACAAAATCATCAAAATATTTTATAATAATTTAGAACTAATTTAACTACAAAATAATCAAAATAAATTACAAACAAAATTAATTTATACTAAAAGATACCTTGATTGCGCTTGGAAAAACATGAGCGAAGTATGGAAGAAGTAACGGGACTTTGGGGGCTCGTTTGTTGATTTTAGGATGAGAAAATGGGGACAGTGAAGGACCACTTGCGGCTACAGGAGGAAGAACTGAACGAAATGCTGTGAAGAAGAGGAGATTAGGGTTATTAACGGTTATAAAGGGTAAGCGAAACTCCAGTAATTCGCCTAGAAAACCAAACGAAATCCTGCTATCTCGCCCGTAACTTTCAATCTCACGCATTTCTCGCACGGTCACAATTTTCTTAGACGAAGCGTTGGGGTTTCATTTGGCCGGGCGAGAAGCTGGAGTCTCGTTTACACATCAGGCGAAATGCTGGAAACTCGTTTGGTTCACGTGATACCCTAGCATCTCGTCTGGACCAAGCGAGGTACCTCTATCCCGTCCGTCTTCTTAAGCGAGTTCTAATTCATGATCTTAATATGTATAGAAGATGAATCATGATAGTGAAACTTTAAAATAGTATCTTACACAATAAATACATACCTAATGATCTTTTCTTTCTTCTCTGATTACTCTTCCTTAGCCTATTCTTCTTTTAATTTTCCGACCCCCTCTCTGTTGAATGATCTCTTCTATTTATAGATTATCTAATGGGTCCCTCTTGTGCCGATACCTTCTTTCGTTCTCCTTATTATCTTTAGATCGGGATGATTGTATGGTTGACAGGTCATGCTCTTCACTTTTTTGGTCCGTTACCTTGTATGATTAACACGTACTCTTCGTTCTTTGAGAATCATCTTTGTCCCGATCATAGGTGTCAATTGATGTGATTTTAATATAGTGGTAAAAGGGTTTGATTCTCGGACTTGTGAAGATTTAATTTCTAGACCTAATTTTTAATTACTAAAAATAAATAAGATTAAACAGATTTGATTTTTAAAATAGATGGAAGAAAACTAGGGTTTAAGATTCCACCATTCACCAATACTACTGTGATATGCCTAACAATTCTATGCTCAATTTAATCTAAATATGCCAAAAATAGGTTTTTAAAAGAATAATTGTAAATCCTAAGCATGAGACATCAAAAGCAGTCAACCCAGCATGACTCATCAAAAGAGAACACAACTATTTAAGAAAAACCATTTTTTCAATTTTAATCAAGCAATTAATAATAAAAGAATTGTAAAGAAAATATAGATAAAATAGACATACCACTTAATTATTGGAAGAAAGGCTTCCTCCGTCACCCCAGTGATGGTGATTAGCTCATTGTAATGGAAACACACTCAAAATAACCTTTCATTGCTCAAAAAGTGCTTACAATGATTAAAAAGAAGTAACACAGACGTTTTGATACGCTTATAAGCGTTACAGTGGATGGTTCGGAGTGTTACAGGAGAATGAAAAGGAAACAGGAAAGAAGAACAGACCGATACTGCAGTAAAGAAACGACTGCCGAAGCAGCTGCGTATACGACAGTATCAGCGACAGTTTGATGATGCTGTTTTCTGTACTTCGTCTTCTTCTCCAGGAACAGAGCTTCTTCTTCATGATTTTTTTTTCGGTGATCCAAACTTAATTTTTCTTGGATTCTCTTTGCTATATATAGTATTGGTAAACCCTAACAACCCTAGAGAAGCGATAAGGAACCAAAAATCAACTCCAAATCAACTTGGAATCCGTGTGAAATCAAAATAGGAACGAACTCCTTTTCCCGTCCAAATTTGAATTTTCCAAGCAGACTTTTCCGGCTAAATCTCTCTTTTGACGTGTGTTGTGTTATCCCTTGAGTGTTTGATCAATTTGGGGTAGAAAGAACACGTCAAAACTCCATAAAATTAGGTTACAAAATCATGTAGAAGCTTTCTCACGTAGCTTTCCTCTTCCCGCCATTTTCGGAATTTCAAATTCAAAGGGAGGTGCCCCCAATCCAAATTGTGGGTGCCTTAATCACTTTGCTGGGTGCCTTTAACAACTTTTTGAGCCGATTTTCCACAAATATTTATTTCTCGAAAATACCTACAAAGACATAAAAAGCCATAATAAGTACAAAAACGAACACTATCAGAATAGATAATCGAGTGTAATTTAGACACAAAAATGTGTCTATCAAATACCCCCAAACTTACTATTTTCTAGTCCTCGAGCAAATCTAATCTAAAAAAAATAAAATCATAACTCACTTTCGTAGGAATCGCGACTACATTTAGCATATGTAATAAGCCGTTAAACCCCTAGGTGTCCCTAGTGGACGAGTTTTGTCTCGTGAGGGTTTACAAGAGGTATACCCACAAAACCTGTACTCCAAATTTTAGCTACTCGTGAACAATTAAGGATAGACACTAAACAAGCTATTTAGTTGGCTTACTCAATTCTTCGGCTATGGGAATCATTACCCTATATGATTCCAATTGTTGTACACGAGTGTTTACTCAAGCATACTAAAATACATATATAAGATAACAGAGCTCTACTCAGATAATCGTTCAACCACAAGACTCAGAATCTATCAAAGTTCAATCACATGAAAAGATTTAGAAGATGGACATGGAAAATATAAAGGTTGCACGTGTTGACTAAGGTGAACGGTGTTTCCCATATCTGTCTGAAGGTCAGTGCCAGGATGAATCCTAATGGTTTGAGATACATGGTCTTAATCATAATACTAATATTGATTCAACTGGTATATACAAGGGTCCCAGCGATCGATTTATTTGAAAATAAAACGATAAATATATTGACAACATGATTGGATCAAATTGTATCCAAGCGCATGGTTCTTATCAACATCTTACGTGATAGTTCCCATGGATCCTGCGTTTCACGCTTGCTTAGGCGACGGAGACAGGGAGAACAGACACATATTGCTATCAAAGTGTCAATATTCTTTTTTCTTTCTTTTTTTCTTTTTTTCTTTCTTTTTTTCTTTTTTTTTGTATAAAGCAAAAATGGGGCTTGATCTTAAACACCTCTATTTCATCCTGACGACGATAACAATTCGATACTGGGCCCCACCAAATCGCTTGAAGAAACATAAAATTACAAAAATAAAAACAGAAAGTGATATGGTCGAGATAGACTCCGAGATGTGGTGACAACTATCATGTTATTTCTAACACCTGAACTCTGTCCTTTTATGAATAGACCATTTAACTGGGCACACCAATTCCTATATAAAAAGAGCTAAGTTTCCATCTACCTAGAATGGTTAGTGTCACCCTGAAGTGTTCACAAGCTTCTAAATTCTAGAATTTTATTATTTCACTAAAAAGTTTCTCCCTTACCCCCAAACTTAAATACAACATTGTCCTCAATGTTCTAAAGATGAATGATTAAAAATATGAACAAGGAGAAACTGTTACCACTTCACGAAAAGGAGTTAAGGAAAGATATTACCGTGTTTCATGAGCATGGGTTACCTCCCAAGAAGTGCTAAGTTTAAAGTCTTCAGCCAGACTAAGGAAGAATTAGTCACCTCATGAAATCATATAGCAATAGTCGGAACAACTGTGGGTCATCTGAATCAAATAATGCTATCACAAATAGAAAACTACAACATGCCAAGAAAATGAACAAACCGAGCACACCCTTATCTAGTTTTATGTTTAAGACAACTACTTCTAGCTGTGGTTCAGGTTCAGGGTCTATAAAAGGGTCTAGATAAAACATTTTCATGGGTTGGATTTCCTCATAGGCATGATTAACAGGATCAGGTTGTAAAGTCTGGAAAAAATCAACTAAGAACTTAGAAGCACATAATAATAACCTGAATAATTGTGGATCCTCAAAGTCAATCAGATTTGACCCACACAGTTGACTACTATGAAGGTGGTCATTCTTAAGCAAATGTGTCGATTCCCTAAAGTAATTAGGTTTAGTCTTAAAACTTAATAAGTGACACATTTGAAATTCTAACGTTCCCACATATGGAAGAAAATATTTTGGTGGGAAAACAAAGTCAATCTGGGTATTATCGCCTAGGTAAACCACATCGACCATAGGATGGGTTTCTAACAACTGAACTTCTTTATGGACATGATTAGGTTCAGGAAACAGTTCTTGAAGATAATCTCTTAATATGGTAGAGGCACAAACATCAAGTCCCAAGTGAGGGACTTCTAAAAGAGTCAAAGGTAAAGCACAGGGAGAATGATAATCACCCCCAAACTTAGAATTTTGGGTGTCTCTAGATAGACTAGTCACAATTTCCTTAATTTCTAGATCATCAGATTCTCGAAAACTGTCAATTGCTTCTTCTAAGTTATAATCAAGTGGTGCATCCTCACTCATATTTAAAATCTCTACGGGTCTATCTTGGTTATCTACAACTATTGTTTCTAAATCGTTTGACTCTAAAACAGTATTCTCAGGATAAACCCATTCCTCTAAACCATTATCGGTTTCAAAACAAGAGAGTTCTACATCGTCTAAAACAGTGGTATCTCTGGTCAAATCCTCTTCCTTTTGAATAGGTGAATGATCATTAAAATTATTTGGATTTGAACAAGAAATAGCACTATCATCATGAAGCACAATTGGAGTGACATTTTCCTGATCACTCTGCCTGTATATTTCAAGTTCTTCATCAACACTATCCTCATCATCATAATAACATGAAGATGTTTGAACCTCGTCTAAATAAGTAGTGTTACCAATTCTATCCTCGTCCTCTTGACTAGGTGAATAATTATCAAGGGTAGCACTATATTAGCAATTAAGATCATTTTGAGCAATATTATTATTTGCAGACATTTCATTCATACTTAATACAAACCTTTTTGTACTCTCAGTCAACTCCCTGAGGGATTCTTTTAGAAAATCAAATGGATCATAAGGGGTACTGGTTTGCAGCTGCTCATGTGATTCTTCTAGAGGCATACTAGGTTCATGGGAAGTACTAGATTGCATCTGCTTTAGGGCATCCCTCCAAGATAACGAACTCAAATCATCATGAGGAGTACTAGATTGCATTTGTTTTAGGGCATCCCTCCAAGACAAAGAACTAGAATTTTGCTCAGTTTCATGTTCATAAAACGGGTGTATGTACGAATAGTAATTGGGATCACCTTGGTATGAGTAATAGCCTCCAAAAGGTTGGTGGTGATCCCGATTACTATACACACAATGTTGATAGTATGGATAATGTCTATTTTGAAATTCAGTCGGATATTCATTGTATTGTTCCTCATAATACCAGTTCGACATTTTCTAAAAAATAAAAATTCCTAATTAAAAAAAATCTAAGAAAATAAATGCCGACATGAAGGGGTTTCTAAACATTCACAAACAAGGCCGACTCAACCAAATCAAACCTATTGAATCTAGCAAAAAAAAAGTATGATGGCTCCAATTAGATTGTTTATAGACCAGCTTCTATTCTTTCAAAAGGCAACTGGTTACAATTTTAGCAAACCTCTTAGAACGATCCGAATTAGATTAAGTCGAAAAGAAACAGGATAAGCTCTAAGGAGCTTTGATAACCCTGTCTCTTTGGCACTTTTCCCTGGGTTACAAGGCGGCTCTAATCAACTTAAAATAATCTTCCTGAACTTCGAGCTAGGCTAATAAAGTAACCAGTACAGTCCTTTTGAACGATTTTCCAATAAGCTCCCTATAGGTCTCTTTCTAGTCAAAATTTTAAGGTTTTAGGTTCGCGTTTGGTAACGTGTTCCTAAAGCGGGCAAGAAGGAAACGGTGATGAAATCCGAGTCCTTATCTTGTATGGCCAGTTCTTGCCCTTTACTAGAAAAGTAAGTCCGTTTTCAATTCCTCAACATATATGCATACGAAGGAATACAGTAAACCCACTTGCAGGGGATTCGTGGGTTGATCGAATCTTACCTCCCGTACCAGACGGGGGATGATTCGGTTGTAGTCGACTCGGGCCACCGACTCCTGTGTCAGTGTGCGAACCTGAGGGGCCGAGACAATATCGTAATTGTCGTCCTTCCCTGTAGCAGTTTATATTCAAATAATACCCTTCCGTAGGGTTTAAAAATAATAAAATGTCCAAATTCCCAAAAATAATGTTCAAAAAGTGTCCAAAAAAAATAAAAGAAAAATTACAGAAATAATAAAAATCCTAATACACTTTTCTAAAAGAACACAAATAAAATCTAAATAAAATAAAATCTAATTAAGAAAAATCTTCGTCTTCTTTTTCGTTCTTTAAGCTTTACCTTTTAACTCCAAGTCTTTAGCTTTAATTCCAAGTCTTTGGCTCACTTCTTTTCGATCCAAAATCCACCTGTAGAAAAAAGAGAAATACCAAAAGAAACGTAAAATAAAACAAAGTAAAATAATAAAAATAAAAATAAAACCTAAAATAAATCTAAAACTATAAACCTAAAAACAAGTCCGCGTCGGCGGCGCCAAAAATTGATGTGATTTTAATATAGTGGTAAAAGGGTTTGATTCTCGGACTTGTGAAGATTTAATTTCTAGACCTAATTTTTAATTACTAAAAATAAATAAAATTAAACAAATTTGATTTTTAAAATAGATGGAAGAAAACTAGGGTTTAAGATTCCACCATTCACCAATATTTATGTGATATGCCTAACAATTCTATGCTCAATTTAATCTAAATATGCCAAAAATAGGTTTTTAAGGAATAATTGTAAATCCTAAGCATGAGACATCAAAAGCAGTCAACCCAGCATGACTCATCAAAAGAGAACACAACTATTTAAGAAAACATATTTTTTCAATTTTAATCAAGCAATTAATAATAAAAGAATTGTAAAGAAAATATAGATAAAATAGACATACCACTTAATTATTGGAAGAAAGGATTCCTCCGTCACCCCAGTGATAGTGATTAGCTCATTGAAATGGAAACACACTCAAAATAACCTTTCATTGCTCAAAAAGTGTTTACAATGATTAAAAAGAAGTAACACAGACGTTTTGATACGCTTATAAGTGTTACAGTGGATGGTTCGGAGTGTTACAGGAGAATAAAAAGGAAACAGGAAAGAAGAATAGACCGATACTGCAGTAAAGAAACGACTGCCGAAGCAGCTGCATATACGACAGTATCAGCGACAGTTTGATGATGTTGTTTTCTGCACTTCGTCTTCTTCTCCACGAACAGGGCTTCTTCTTCCTGATTTTTTTTTCGGTGATCCAAACTTAATTTTTCTTGGCTTCTCTTTGCTATATATAGTATTGGTAAACCCTAACAACCCTAGAGAAGCGATAAGGAACCAAAAATCAACTCCAAATCAACTTGGAATCCGTGTGAAATCAAAACAAGAACGAACTCCTTTTCCCGTCCAAATTTGAATTTTCCAAGCAGACTTTTCCGGCTAAATCTCTCTTTTGACGTGTGTTGTGTTATCCCTTGAGTGTTTGATCAATTTGGGGTAGAAAGAACAAGTCAAAACTCCATAAAATTCGGTTACAAAATCATGCAGAAGCTTTCTCACGTAGCTTTCCTCTTCCCGCCATTTTCGGAATTTTAAATTCAAAGGGAGGTGCCCCCAATCCAAATTGTGGGTGCCTTAATCACTTTGCTGGGTGCCTTTAACAACTTTTTGAGCCGATTTTCCACAAATATTTATTTCTCGAAAATACCTACAAAGACATAGAAAACCATAATAAGTACAAAAAACGAACACTATCAGAATAGATAATCGATTGTAATTTAGACACAAAAATGTGTCTATCATCAATCATGTGGTTAAAGAAAATAAAAGTAATTATTGCCTTTACTTTCCCGTTCCATGTTCATTTATTACTCTTACTTTCCCGTTCAATAAGCATTTAATGCTATCTGTTTCGATCAGTGTGATACTACTTTCCCGATCTTATGTGTCAATCATGCAGGGATTTATTCAGTCTTTCACATCTGTCCTTTATTCGATCCTTCATACGGCTTTGATTCTGTGCTTCTCGTTCTTCTTAGAACCACTGCTTCTTTCCTTAATCGTCTTACACGTGTCGTCCTCCTTTTATTTCCTAACAACTTGCCCCCTTCTTCTCCTTTTTTCAAAAACTTTTAACGGTCGATCCAAGGTTTTGGAAAAAGTAGAAGAACAATTATTACCTTCTGCTTTACCATTACTTCTTGTCACACGTTATGCGAATTTTTCGCAGGCAGTAACTTCTATTATCACGTTTGTGTCAGTTACCTTTTTTTCGAGGAAATCAAATCTTTGCCTTAATTAACACCTTTTCAAATTGTGACGGTTTCTATTCTTTTCTTTAAATACGATGCAGTCTTTTCCACTTCTGTCTTTACCTTTTAAAGTTGCTGCTCTTTATCTTCCTTGAAATTTTCAAATACTTTTGTTCTCCCCACTGTTCATGAGCTTTTAGTATCAACCACATTTATTCTACTTTTGATCAAGTAATTGTTTATCTTCTTTTTCCATGTATATTGAGGATTTTAACCTCCAATATCTTATTTTGATATTTAACCATGATTAGCTTTTAACAGATATGACTGAACTGATAATTGCTTTTGATTTTTATGATTGTTTCTTTATGATCTATGATTGATCCTTTGAAATTTTCTTTTCAGATAAAACATTATGTCTTCCAGAAATCCCAATGCTGCTGGTGATCATCAAGAAACCGGAAGACCTTCAAGAATTTCTTCTTCTAGATATGTTGTGTCTCGGTCTGTTCGTAACCCAGCTCCTGATGCTTCTATAACTACCAGTGCTGCCCCCAGAAATAAGCGGGCTCATGCCACTTATAGTTATTGGTCGATGAATATTGAGGATTTCAAGAGAAGACATGCTCTTAAGGGTTTTAAAGTCTCACTCTATGACAAAAATAGTGATGTACTGACTTTAGAAGCAATTCAGTGTTTTAACTATTCTTCCCATAGTTTATTAATTTCAACTGGTGCTTTAGAGGCCGGACTTCGTCTCCCACTATATGAAGAAGAAAATCCTTTCCAATTTGAAGTTCTTGCATCTCGCGGTGATTCTCCTCATGGTCAAGCTCGATCCATTACACAATTTAATAGAAATTGGTGGCGTATCCTTGATGAGTGTAGCCTCCAAAGTGAAGGGCGAACTAATCTTACTTGTTACGTTCCAAATTTTATAGAACGTGACAATTATGCGGTTGAAAATTTTCATTCTACATACGGAGATGGTGTCAGCATCAGGAATTTTGTGAAGTGGAGCGTTATCCCTGTTTGTAAGTGTCTTACGGGATTTCCCTTATTATATGAGGTTGGCGATCCATAAATTAAGTTTATTCCATTTACCGAAATTGATTTTCCCACAAAAGAAAGAATTCGTCAAGATCATGACTATAAGTGGTATCGTACTCCAATTATAATTGAAGGTCCTTGGGTTTTTGGTAACACCTCCAAAGATGAAATTCAAAAGGTTCGTAAACGTTTCCCAAGCTATTGTCCTTGGCGGTTAAATTTTGATGACTTCAAGTTTGAATATAAGGTTCGTACTCTTCTTTCTTTTAGTATTGTCTCGAACTATCACTGAATTTTTTCTTACGGGACAAATGTTTGTGCTTCAGGTTGAACCCGATTCCGAACTTCAAACTGAAGTTCCTCCTCCTCGCCCAAGCCTCGGTATTCAGATCGTTGAAGGTAGGCAAAGAGTTGAGGAAGAATTTATTGAAGGTAAGGGGAAACGAAAATTGGTTCTCCCTGAAAAGAAGAAAATAAACTAAAAAGACCGTTGTACCCTTCTAAAGTAGAAGAAGGGAAGATTAGAGATTGCTTTGTTGAAGGGAATAACAGTTCCGCTCTTATCTTGGCTGCGGGACAGAACGTTGAAGGTTCGGTCCAAGCAGAAGTTTCGGGACAGCGCGTCATCATTGATGTTGTTCCTGTTAGCGTGGGGGAGCCAATTATTTCTTCGAACCAGCCTCCAATAGCTCAATCTATTTTTGAAGCTGTTCCTACTACTACTCCTCCTACCGGCTTCTATGATTCCTTTTCTCCCCTTCCTTATAACTTCGACATAGAGCCAATCGCTTCAAATAGTGGTACAATGACATTTTTTACTGGGTTACCTCAAGAATAAGCAGATGATATTGATGTTGAAGAGGAAAATATTGAAGAAGTGAATGATGTTGTCATTGTTGAAGAAAATACTGAAAAGGAAAATGTTGTTGTTGATGTTATTGTAGAAGAAAAGAAAAATGAAGTTACTGAAGAAGCGGATGTTGAAAACATAGCTCCTAGTACTTCAGTTACAGATGTCCCTAATGTCCCGAACCTCCTTGTAGATAAAAATGCTTATGGAGTCATTCATGAATCAAATGCACCCATCGGGACATTGGTTCATTCTTCCAGTAATGCTGATAGGGCCGATGTTGACATGCCTGATGCTAAACCTTCTGCTCAAAGATCCTTCTCTCAAGTGGATCTAAATATGGGAATGAATGAAGGAATCAACCTTGCTGGTGATGAGGACGAAGCTTTCAAGTGGTTTCTTTCTAAAGGACTTCTGAATACTTCCACATGTCCCGAAGCATTGAAATCTGATAGTTCTTCGATGTCTAGGCTGCGGAATTCACTTGGTGCTGTTCCACTGGAGGATGCTCGGGACGCCTGGTTCGAAAGCGAATGCTACGACCAATCGTGCCCACTAAATCCTCCTTCTTCTTTAAATGAAGTTCTGGCTATTGCAGAGGGTCCATCATATTCTTTCCCGCAGCAAGCTCTTGCTCAGCTTAAATATGGCACCGATTGCCTATTCACTTCGTATAATTTTTTAAACGTAAAATTTAGAAAAAACCAGTTATAGTTGGGTTCCCAACCGTAAGTTCTTGAGAACTTATATTTACGGTTGGTATTTGAACAGAACCCAAATGTTTCTGGAAACCTAATTTTTTTTTTGAATTAAGTCATTCTAACACTTTACGATCACAAAAAGGAGAAAAATAACATGGGTTATTGTAGAATCATACCTCATATACACCATTGGTTGTGGTTGGGGAGTTTGATTGCCTTTACCACCGGTATGTTCTTCAATTTCTTGATGAGTTTGGTTTTCTTCGTTTGATTGATTTTGATTCAAATCACTGCTACCTTCTATACCTTTAGTAGAATTTGTCATATTTATTATAGTGTTTGATTGACGATTATAAATTTTCGAATCGGCGATTAATCGAAGACGATGAATTTGATGGAGAAGAAAATAGGGAGAAGGAGAGTTGAAGAGAAGTTACGGTTGGGAAGAAGAAGAGTTTTTTGTTTAGGATTTAATATGTTTTTGGTTTAGGTTATAGAGTAAAGGGTAATATAGGTATTTGCTATTATCATAGGGTATCCCTTATCCGATATTTGGGTATAGCCTTCAATCATGGGAAGCCCCTTTATTGAAATGGGAAGCCCCTATATAAGGCTTCAAAAAAAAATCGTTAATTTTTTTCTGGTGTGTTCTTCAAGGAGAACGAAAACGGAGAGACGAACAAGAAATGATCTCTTTTTCTCTTTTTATTTACACCTTCGATTTTAAACCACGTGTCTAATTTTATTATAATCAATGGGGGCTATTCGAACACCTGTCGAGTCTTATTCTAGATTAAAGGTTATTTTTGGTTTTTTAAAATAACAATTTATTTATTATACGCACATGTGTTACATATACTTATTTAACTGGGTGATCACGAAATAGTTAAATGAAACTTTTTCTACCTATTTTAAATTACTAAATAATGCAATGCAAATTAGCATATTATCCATAAAAAATAGTAAAAAAACAGGTTTTAATTTATTTACAAACCCATCCATTGTTTTAGATAAAAAGGTCAGGAATTTGATAGTTGGACTACTATCATTATACAACCTATATCTTTACTGCCTGCTACAGATGGAAATTACAACAAAATCATTCTAAATAAGTGTAAGAGAATAAATTCTGAAGTACACGTGGGTAGAAACTATTGGAGAAGTAACGAGCTATGATGAGACGAGAAACACTGGAACAAAGTCTTTTGAAAGCGTTGAATTGACAACTACAAAATCTTTAAAGTTTGATCCTGACAACATTGATGCATGACCGACACGTGGGTTGCGAGAAAGTAAGGCACACTGCACAAAACAGATAGCCTTGCTGCCTGACCAACACGTAGGTAGAGGGAAAGTAAAGTGCACTGATCAAGACAGACAACTTTAATTGCTCGACTGACAACAGGTTGTGGGAAAGCCTGACACAATAAAGAGTAATAATGAGTATCGATGCATGACTGACACGTATCGACTCTGCAAGCAGCGGAACGCAAAGAATTAAAGCATGAAGAATCACTTTAAATAGCTACGTGTCAAACATGCTATGATTCAAATAAGATCGCAACAGTCATTCCAAACCAAAACAATAACTTAATTACAAGACCGCATAAGAAGTGTGGGATAATCCGTAAGAAACTACGGGAAACAGGCAGTACGCAGGCTAAGACTTGCGGAAAGAACAATCAGGCCTTGCGGGAATTGCAAATAGGCTTTGCGGAACTACATATCGCACCAAGAATGGATAAGAATAAATAGGTGGAAAGGTAGATTGGTGGACTCCATCAATTTAACTATAAATACCAAGCTCATTAACATGAGAAGGGGTTAGAAAATTTAAAGAGAAATTAGACTGAAGACATTGAAGTGATAGCAAAGAGCTTAGGTATGAAATTTATGTAATTGTTTAGTTCATTTGATTCATGATTAACATGATTATAATTTATATGGAGTCATCTCACTGGTATAGATTATTTCTCTTCTCTTTTCTTCTGTATGGATGTAAATAGTTTTACTGATTGAATCACATAAATTCTTGTGTCATTTCATTTTACTTTGATTGTTTTTCACTTTCAAAATTTTATGGTGAGGCGATTTATGAAAAGATAATGTATTTTATTGAATTTCATACACTTTTGGTTGTGATCCTGAAGTGTAATGACCCGACCTTCCACCGATACTGTCCCCACTTAGCCACTGCGGTCATCCGGCAGTGTGGGGTTTTCTACGGGCACCGCTGCGGTCATCCAGCAGCAGCTTCCCGGTAGGTCACCCATCCCTGGATTACTCCCGCCCGAGCACGCTTAACTGCAGAGCTTTTTGCCAACTCTGAGCCAGTTGTGCTGAAAAGGGCTCGGTGTAATGTAGACGTTCCTGCATCTTGTAAGACCAGTATCTAGCATCACCGTCTAGCATACTCTCCCACCTGAGCACAAGCGACCTATCGTTATCACCGATATTGTTCCCACTTACGCACTGCGGTTATCCAGCAGCGTGAGATTTTTTATTGGCACTAACGCGGTTATCCGGCATCAGCTTCCCGAGAGGTCACCCATCCTATGACTACTCTCGTCCAAGCACGCTTAACTGAGAAGTTTTTCCCACAACTTAGTCAAGATTACCCATCAGGCCTCGGTGTTAGGAAAGGACAACCATTACTTATATTCCGAATTGGGGTACTACAATACCACCACCTTTAAATTGGAGCCGTCCTCGGCTCCGGACAAGCCCAGATCTCCAACGTTCCCTGCCATTCATGAGACCAGTATCTGGAACACCCCGTCCAGTGTACTCTCTCACCTTGGCAGGTGACCCGTCGTCGGCTCTGATACCATTTTGCAATGACCCGACCTTCCACCGATACTGTCTCCACTTAGCCACTGCGGTCGTCTGGCAGTGTGGGGTTTTCTACGGGCACCACTGCGGTCATCCAGCAGCAGCTTCCCAAAAGGTCACCCATCCCTGGATTACTCCCGCCCGAGCACGCTTAACTGCAGAGCTTTTTGCCAACTCTGAGCCAGTTGTGCTGAAAATGCCTCGGTGTAATGTAGACGTTCCTGCATCTTGTAAGACCAGTATCTAGCATCACCGCCTAGCATACTCTCCCACCTGAGCACAAGCGACCTATCGTTATCACCGATATTGTTCCCACTTATGCACTGCAGTTATCCAGCAGTGTGGGATTTTTTATTGGCACTAATGCGGTTATCCGGCATCAGCTTCCCGAGAGGTCACCCATCCTATGACTACTCTCGGCCAAGCACGCTTAACTGAGAAGTTTTTCCCACAACTTAGTCAAGTCTACCCATCAGGCCTCGGTGTTAGGAAAGGACAAATCATTACTTATATTCCGAATTGGGGTACTACACAAAGTCCACAGATTTTTGGTAATCACAATTTGGCGCTAGAAACAAGGATATATAAAGGATTTATCCTACCTTTTAAAGAGATGATTTTTCTTTTCATTTTCATTTTCAAATAAGAGCTTTGATACAGGGAATTTGGATTCATTAGAATGGTTTTCACCAACAGAAAAATTATGTTCTATTCTTCAACAAAAAATTTGTTTGTTCATTTGAGATTATGATTTAAAGTAAGCTTTGATTATGGGATACAACAGTTAAACTTTCCTTTACAAAACCCATAAAATGATTTTGGAATCTATTTGAGATTTTGTTTAAAGATTTTGTTTAACCCATCAACAGTTAAACTTTCCTTTACAACAATTAAACTTTCCTTTACAAAACCCATAAAATGATTTTTGGAATCTGTTTGAGATTTGGTTTAAATTTTTTTTTTAACCCATCAACAGTTAAACTTTCATTTACAACAGTTAAACTTTCCTTTAAAAATTATGTTTTTATCTTGAACAAAAATGGAAAACTTGGGTCTGTTTCTAAATTATGTTCTTTGATGAATGAGCGTGAAATGAAAATGTTTACAATTTGTGGATGCTTGGGAAACTTGGGTTTGTTTCTAAATTAAATTTGCAGGGAAGGAGAAGGTATAAAATTGCTAGACATACTACAACAAACTCATTTTTTCACCAATAGTAAAATGCCCACAATCTGTTCGATCATATGCCTGAAAGAAAAATGGAAAATATTACAAACTCTGTTGATTGAAGGAGTTGAAGAAGAAGATAACGAAAGGTAAAGGAACATGAATTAAATCTAAAGAGCATCATGTTTGAATTGGTGGAAAAATATCAAAGAAGGATGTATGGAATAAGGATAAAGAAGCAGCAGGAAAAAAAGAAAGAAGCAGCTGCAGCAATTTCAGCTCTACAAGAATTGATTAAAATGCAAAAGTGCAACTGTTGTTTGATTCAAGAAACAAAGATGATGAAGGTTACTAGCTGGTTGATTAGAAAACTGTGGAATAATGAACGATATATTTAAAAGATTAGCAAAGGAAGTAGCAAAACTTTATGATTATACAAAAGTCTAATGAAGGCATCTCAGAAGTCTTCTCCACCTGTTGGTAGTGACAGTTCTGCTCTGATCCCTCAATTCCTTCCAATTTGGCAAGATAGAACGGATGCCTCTCCGAAGTCTAATGAAGGCATCAAAGCAGCACAAACATCGAAGCTGGGATTGAATCAGCATGATATGTTTTTTTCCAACAGTTGGTAATGATGATTCAACTCAAACATCAAGGCTGCCATTAAGGCAGCATCATCATCCTTCTCCACCTGTTGGTAGTGACAGTTCTGCGCATGGAAATTCATTAAGTGACGTGTCTGGCCAGTCTGGCTCTGCGAAAGTGTGATCGATAGTTCCTGGTTCTTTTGCAAATACCTCATCTCCTGCAGTGGGTAATCCAAATAACATTCAGATGCAGCATGTTGTTCAAAGACGGGAGAATCAAGCCCCTAAACAGCCTATCATGAGTGAGACGCCTCCTACGTGTCCACCACAATCTTCTGTGAATACAAGCCATGGTGTTGATTATTCTGCACAAACGAAGAGTTCACCGGCTGACATGGAAAGTTTTTAAGATGGGCATTTAGCTAACGAAGCAGCAACTAAATTAAGAGATGTTAATAGAGACAAGATGATGAGCTTTGGTGGGAATGGCCGTGCACTAACATTTTTAAAGCAACATGGATGGAATGATAGGAAAATAATAGATGAAGTTACCTTAGTATAAACCAAAAAGTAGAAGAAGCACTCAATAGTATTTCAGTGGAACTTGCTACAGTGCGAGGGGCAAGAAAATGTTGTAGGTACAATCACACAACTTCAAAATTTCAACAAATGTTATACCACATCAAGTGAATATTTTGCAACTTGGAATTCAAATTAAGTTCAAAAAAACAAAAGTCAAGTAATGTTATATCTGAACTGAAAGGTGATATCAATGTCAAGTAAACCAGTTCAATCCCTCTTCATTTAAATTTTGTTTCATTTCCAGCTATTCAGTAGGAAATACAGCAAACAAAAACTCAGTGACTTCTCCCAAGTACTACTACAGCAACAACAAGAACTACTCAAAATGAAGAGCTGTTATGCTATATGGGTTATTACCACCACCACCACAGACAAGAAAGGACCACCAAAGTGCAACAACAAGCTTCAGAAGCATCTCAGAAACATAAGCAACTCATAGTTGATAAGTGTTTATTGTCACATTTTCATTTATATCTATCATTTTTCAAAAATGGCTTTAAAACCTAAGAGTGATTTATATCATAGTGTTCTTAATTAGTACTAGATCAAATCTGAAATTTCTGAGGACACGACTTTGTTTGTTTTATGGAGACCTTTCGACACTGCTGTATACTTCTCCAAAACTGATTTTTCTTTCTTTCTGAAACGTGTTCCTGTCCTGTTTGTCAGGATAGTTTTGACACCTCCTTATACCCCAAAACTTTTACCTACCATTTTTATGTTAAATCGGACTTCCTCAGATTTCCAACAATACCAAATTTTCTTAATTTCATTGAGTGATGAATTTCCAATGAATTTTCTCTTGAAGAGTCTTAAAACTGAAGTTTTCTGACAATGTTATCATGTTCCTGTTTTTACGAGAACTTTTAACTCAGTTTTCCACCTTATCATTTTTATTTACCATTTCTCTTTTAAAGAGGTCTTCCTCAGGTTTCTAACAATACCAAATTTTCTGAATTCCATTGAGTGATGAATTTTTCAATGAATTTTCTTTTGAAGAGTCTTAAAACTGAAATTTTCTGACGACGTTTTCATGTCCCCGTTTTCATGGGAACTTTTAGATCAGATTTCCAACTTAATATTTTTTATGGTTATTTTTATGTGGTAGAGGGATTCATCTAGTTTCAAACAAGCTATAATTTTCTGAATTTTACCGCATAATGAAGCCGGTATGAATTTTTGATTAACGGCACTCAAAACTGAATTTTACCTGAGAAGCTGGTGGGAATCATGGAGATGCTTGTTATGTTCAAGGGTGTTGAGAGCATATCACAAGATCTGTTGGAAGAAATAGGTAAGAAGAAGCTAATGGAGTTGGTGATGGTACTCTGCTTGACAAATTGAATGAGTGGTTCAGCCAAGGGAATGAAAAACCTAAGGTTAAATGGAAAGGTAATTATTATTTTTCCTTTTTTCAAAATTTTTAACAACTGAGAATTTCAAAAAAGAAAAAAGGGGGCAAATTGTAAGAGAATAAATTCTGAAGTACACGTGGGCAAAGACTATTGGAGAAGTAACGAGCTATGATCAGACAAGAAACACTGGAACAAAGTCTTTTGAAAGCGTTGAATTGACAACTACAAAATCTTTAAAGTTTGATCCTGACAACATTAATGCATGACCGACACGTGGGTTGCGGGAAAGTAATGCACACTGCACAAAACAGATAGCCTTGCTGCATGACCAACACGTAGGTGGAGGGAAAGTAAAGTGCACTGATCAAGACAGACAGCTTTAATTGCTCGACTGACAACAAGTTACGGGAAAGCCTGACACAATAAAGAGAAATAATGAGTATCGATGCATGACTGACACGTATCGACTCTGCAAGCAGCGGAACGCAAAGAATTAAAGCATGACGAATCACTTTAAATAGCTACGTGTCAAACATTCTATGATTCAAATAAGATCGCAACAGTCATTCCAAACCAAAACAATAACTTAACTATAAGACCGCATAAGAAGTGTGGGATAATCCGTAAGAAACTACGGGAAATAGGCAGTACGCAGGCTAAGACTTGCGGAAGGAACGATCAGGCCTTGCAGGAATTGCAAATAGGCTTTGCGGAACTACATATCGCACCAAGAATGGATATGAATAAATAGGTGGAAAGGTAGATTGGTGGGCTCCATCCATTTAACTATAAATACCAAGCTCATTAACATGAGAAGGGGTTAGAAAATTTAAAGAGAAATTAGACTGAAGACATTGAAGTGGTAGCAAAGAGCTTAAGTATGAAATTTATGTAATTGTTTAGTTCATTTGATTCATGATTAACATGATTATAATTTATATGAGGTCATCTCATTGGTATAGATTATTTCTCTTCTCTTTTCTTCTGTATGGATGTAAATAGTTTTACAGATTGAATCACATAAATTCTTTTGTCATTTCATTTTACTTTGATTGTTTTTCACTTTCAAAATGTTATGGTATGGCGATTTATGAAAAGATAATGTACTTTATTGAATTTCATACACTTTTGGTTGTGATCCCAAAGTCCCCAGATTTTTGGTAATCATAATTTGGCGCTAGATACAGGGATGTATAAAGGATTTATCCTACCTTTTAAAGAGATGATTTTTCTTTTCATTTTCATTTTCAAATAAAAGTTTTGATACTGGGAGTTTGGATTCAGAAGAATGGTTTTCACCAACAGAAAAATTATGTTATATTCTTCAACAAAAAATTTGTTTGTTCCTTTGAGATTATGATTTAAGGTAAGCTTTGATTATGGGATACAAAAAATTTGTTTGTTGGATAATCATATCTTTCCGCTAGAGCCTGATATGCTCGATAAAATACTTCAACCAGTTTCAGTAACTCAGGTCGCTTCTTGTGATAGAATTTCTGCTTCCAACGGTACTTTTACCATACCAAGATGCCATCTCGCTGAAGCTAGATGAAGAGGAGTAAATCCTTGTGAGCCTGCTTTATGTGCGAGTTCTGGTTTGATAACTAGAACCTCTTTTACAAAATTAACATCCCCACGCGTAACTACAATGTGTAATGGAGTTCTACAAAAACTAGTAAATACTTCGTTTAGAGTAAGACTCGGGACTTCTTGAAGCAAATTCCTCAACGACTTAACACAACCTCATTATGATACTTGAAATAGCCTCTGCATTTCTTATCTCTTGCTTGATGATTCACTCCTGTCTAAACTGATATATACATATATAATTAGTAATTTTTTGGATGTCCCTAACGATTAGCCTGTGTAAATACGTCGTTAAGTGAGCATGAAGTTTTGGATGGCCCTAACGATTAATGGGTTATTCTTCAATTTGAATCTGCAAGGAATAAAGAGTTATAAGGGAGAATTACTAACTACAACAGATAAAGCTCTCTATAAGACAAAATACATATAAACTGTTTGAGAAAAGTTTTAAATGTGAGGCTTTCTCCTTACTTATGTGGAATCATATGGACTGTTGGATTTTATCTAATTAAAAATTAATCAAAATTAAAATTATATTGGTAACAGTCAAGACGGTCAACTACGGTCTTAAGTACCAAACTGATAGGATTTTATACATATAACCGCAATTGCACGACAACTACAAAATAGAAGCGATAAGTAAGGGTTTGCCCACGAAGATTGATTATAATATTTCTAATTATACTCTAATTATGTGCTAAAATAAGAATTTTTTTTGTTGATTTTATGAATTTAATTTAAAGAAAATAACTAAGCAAATTGGTTGATTAACAATTATGAGAAAATTCTAGGGTTTCGAGTTCCACTATTTCTGATGGTTGTAATATTATTTAATCAGTACTTTAACTATTACTCTCAAATACTCAAACAATTTTCGAACCCAATCTCATATTTTGGAAGATTTATTGTTTTAAAACTTAGTACTACAACTCTCATTGTTATACAAAAAATATAATTCTCCTTCGCTTATAAAATATCAACATCCTAAAGACTATTCGGAACAATTATTACGAAGCTTTTTTTAGAAGAGAAAATTATTAATCGTTGAAAAGCATAAAAATAGAGTAATAAATCAAACAAATTAAAACTAATAAATACCCATCAAAAATAGTTTCCTCCTATACCCTAGAGAAGAAATATAGCCACTCATGGTAATAAGAAAAATCCAAGAAAATAGATTAAACATTTAATTTTATTATTGTGGAAAAAAACTTAAAATTTTCTTTTATTCTCTTCATGAGTAAACAATACACTAGAAAATTATTAGAAGTAGAACCACTTGTGAGTGCAGCTGAATAAAGACTGTCTGCTTGTTAAGAACGACTGCTTCCAGAGTGTTAACTTCTGAAATTGTTGTCGTTACTGTAGCAATTTTTGTTGCTAAAAGTCTTCATTTTGAAGCTTTTGGTGACATAGATTAACGACATAATAGAAGCTACATCAACAGTTTCTCCATCTTCTTCTTCCTCGATCTAGAGAGTTGCAGAAAAATGATTTCCTTCTCTGTGTATTCCCAACCTCTTCTACTTGTTTTCTATTTATACTAGAACTCTTATTAACTTACGAATCTCCCAAAATCTTCTCTCTTTTGAATGCAAATCTTCACGGGCAAAAATAAATTTCGAGATATTTTTTTTTCCTTTTTAATCGATTCTTAGCCAAGTTATTATCTCATCATAGTTCGTACATGTCTAATCTTCTTTGAAACCTTCTCCTTTGGACGAGATATTATTTCCAAAGTTGGAAATTTCAGATTCTCACGTGAATTGAGAATCAAGATTTCCTTTATTCTCTCTTGGTTTTCTCGGGTTTCCTGATCACGTACAACTCTAATTTTAAAGCAAGAGAATATATTGTCTTAAAACCCTTGATAATCTCCTTCAATTCACGTACAACTCTTCATAGCTAAGAGTTCGAAATTTCCCGCCAAAAGCAAATTTAAAATGGGGGTTGGGTGCCTTTATCAATACACGGGTGCCTTTATCCAAGTCTTTGGGGTTCCTTTAACACTTTTTCAGCCAACTTTTCCACAATGATTTATTCCACAAAAATACTTATAAAACAATAATATTAGTACAAAATTTGAGAAAAACATTATAAATATAAGACCATGAAAGACACAAAAACGTGTTTATCAAATACCCCCAGACTTATTATTTGCTGGTCCTCGAGCAAATCTAATCTAAAAATCCTAATTCACTGTCGCAGATATCACAGTTGTACTTAGCGTGTGCAACAAGCCTTACCCCTAGGCTTAAATTGAACATAGTCCTCGATGTTCTAAAGATAAATGAATGAAAGCATGAACAAAGAGAAAATAATAAACAAAGTAAAAGAGATGGGGAAAGATATTACTAGTATTGTGCACCAAAAACATATGGGTTGCCTCCCATAGAGCGTTAAGTTTAACGTCTTCATCCAGACTTGGTTACCTTGCAAATTAGTCCTGATAGACAGGATCGTTCAGTTCTGATTCTTCCGCTGCATGAGTGGTCAACTCCAAAAATGGTTTCAACCGTTGACCGTTAACTTTGAAAGTTTCTCCATTCGCTGGATTTTCAATTTCTAATGCTCCATGTAGAAAAACGATCTTGACATAGTATGGGCCGGACCATCGGGATCTTAACTTACCAGGAAAAAGATGTAAACGAGAATTGTACATGAACACTTTTTGACCAGGTTCAAATGAATTTTGAATAACCGATTTATCATGAATTTTTTTAGTTTTCTCCTTGTAAATTTTCATATTTTGGTAAGCATCATTACGAATTTCTTCTAACTCATTGAGTTGAAGCCTACGGTTGTCACCAGCGGTTGGTAGGTCGAAGTTTAGCCGTTTAATGACCCAATAAGCACGGTGTTCTAATTTTACAGGCAAAGAAGGCTTTATCGAAGACAAGTCTATACGGAGACATCCTAGAGGAGTCTTAAAAGTGGTTCGGTAAGCCCACAAAGATTCTATTAAGCACTAAGACTAGTCTTTCCGAGTGGTGTTTACGGTCTTTTCCAAAAAAAAAAGTATTTGTTATTAGACACTTCTACTTGGCCACAAGTTGGCGGGTGGTAAGGTGTAGAAACCTTATGAGTAATGGAGTACTTTTTCATGAGAGCTTCAAAAGAAAAATTACAAAAATGGGACCCTCCATCACTAATAATTGATCTAGGCATACCAAATCGAAATAAAATGTTGTCTCTAACAAATTTGATCACGACGTGGCGATCATTTTTCTTGGTAGTTATAGCTTCAATCCACTTGGACATATAATCAACAACTAGCAAAATGTAAAATTTGTAAAAAAAGTTAACAAAGGGACCCATAAAATCAATACCCCATACATCAAATATTTATATTATCAAGGTAGGATTCAGTGGTATCATATTACAGCGGGTCAACTTTCCTAATTTCTGACATCTTTTACAACTTTGACAAAATGTGTGGGCATTTTTGAATAAATACGACCAATACAAACTGGACTGCAAGACCTTAGCAACTGTTTTCTTTGCACTAAAATGACCCCCACAAGCTCCAGGGTGACATAAAGTGAGCACACTAGAGATTTCGTTGTCAGGAATACAACGACGGATGATTTGGTTTGGATAATATTTGAATAAGTACGGATCATCTCAGAAAAAATATTTGACCTCAGACAAGAACTTTACTCTATCCTGTTTAGACCAATGCTCATGCATTTGTCCAATTATCAAATAATTAACAATTTTGGCAAACCAGGGTAACTGAGAGATGGAAAATAATTGTTCATCAGGGAATATGTTAAGGACTGGTGTCTTATCATCTCTAGACTCAACAAGGATACGAGATAAATGGTCGGCTACTACATTTTCAGAACCCTTTTTATCATGAATCTCTAGAGTAAATTCTTGTAACAGTGAAACCCATCTAATCAGGCGAGGCTTCGAGTCCTTCTTAGACAGAAGATACTTGAGCGCGGCATGGTCAGAGTAGACTATAGCCTTCGACCCAAGAAGGTATGATCTAAATTTATCCAGTGCAAACACGATGGCTAACAATTCTTTCTCAGTTGTTGTGTAGTTTATTTGGCATCATTTAGGGTTTTACTGGCATAATAAAACAGAAAAGGTGTTTTATCATGTTTTTGGCCAAGGACAACACTGACCGCGTAATCGTACGCATCACACATGAGTTCAAACGGGGTGTTCCAATCAGGTGGTCGGATGATAAGGGCAGAATTTAACAAAGATTTTAGCTTCTCAAAAGCTTCAACACAGGCTTCATCAAAAACAAAGGTAATATTTTTAGTAAGTAGGTTCAACAGAGGTAAAGCAATCTTGCTAAGTCTTTGATGAAACGACGATAAAATCCAGTATGACCAAGGAAATATCTACTCCTGTTACATTCTTAGGTGGCCCTATTTTGAAATTAGGTCAACCTTGGCTCTATCAACTTCTATTCCCTTAGCGGACACCACATGTCCTAACACTATTCCAGATTTAACCATGAAATGACACTTTTCCCAGTTTAGGACTAATTTCTTTCTTTACAAAGTTCTAGAACTAGTGTGAGGTGGTACAAACATTCATCAAAAGAAGAACCAAAAACCGAAAAATCATCCGTAAAGACCTCAACAAACCGCTCCACCATGTCTGAGAAGATACTTAGCATGCAACGTTGGAATATTGCGGTTGCATTGCACAACCCGAAAGGCATACGCCTGTAAGCAAAAACACCAAATGGACATGTGAATGTTATTTTCTCCTGGTCTTCCGGGGCTATGATGATACATGCATAATTCATACATATTACCGCTTAATTTATATTTGCTAGTGCTTGAATTTGTACTAATAATATATTTTTATTGTTTTATTAGATGATATGCATAAAATCCGAAGTTACGAAGAAATAAGGCTAAACTGGTTAAATTGCTAATGCAATTCGTCTATTTTTTTGAATTGCTATCTTATAGAGTTGGTACGGCTAAGAAATGCCCAGAATTCATGAAGTAATAGTGGGTCTGGATTTGTCAAATAACAGTCTCTATGACAACAATGCAGCACTGTCAATATTGACAGATGTAGAAATAACATTATTTCCTAAACGGACTACACGGAGCCATCAGACTCAAACAAAAAGAACCATGACAAAGGACAACATTATATGTGCAAATAGGGAATACTGGATCAAAACATATAAAGACTATCTGGTGCTAGAGCTCTCAAAAGTTATGCTATTATACGAGAGAACTTTAGCATATAACACAGGGAGGCTTGGATGGGGTACGTTCGAGGAGTTTTGTTTTTGGAGGGAGACATTAGCTTAGTAGGTCTTCTAGGGTGGAGGTTAGACTAAAGAAGAGAGATGTCAAAGCTATAAAAGAATAAAATGACGTGAGTACAAGAAGAAAAGAAGGAAGATCTATACCTAGGATAGGAGGAGAGAAGCTAGACCTAAGGCTAGCATGTGCAAAAGGGTGAGAGAAAGAAATAGAGGTGAGAGATGTGGATAGAAGAGTATAGAGGTGATAGAGTAGCACTTGGGTATTCTTTTAGGTGGAGAGAAGGTACGGGTGGAAGGAGTGAGAAGCTAAAAAGAGACTAGTAGTCACGTGGTGGTGCTATAAAAAAAAAAAGAGTAGGGATAAGTTAGACATGCTTAATAGAGTACGGTGAGAATACTTTACGAGGGAACTTGGGTTTTAGGTTTTAAGGGTGAAGTGAAAAGAGAGATTAGAGAGTAGAGAGGGGAGGCGGTACGGTGGGAAAAGTTGGAGGAGGTACAGTTGGGGAGACAGAAGAGGAGACAGAGGCTGACGCCATATACAAACGAGTTCTGTTTTGGGGGGTTTTCGATTGGTTCTGACGTCTGAGTTCTTTTGGGAGTTTTGACGGCTGGGTTGGAGGTTTTGACGGTGGCTGTGAATAGTGAAATCTCTGTATCTCTACTTTTGTTGATTATTTTTGTATGGGTTTTAAGAAACCCAACTCCATGTTTTAATTGATTTGTAGCTAGGGTTTAATGTTGAAACCACTTAAAGTTTTGGATCAATTAAATTATTTGATACAGACTATTTTGATTTGAATAGATTAATTCCATGATTTTATTTATTGATTTAATGAAAAATTAGTTGTTGTTTCACCGGTTCTGTACAATTATGCGCAGAATTAATAGGATAACAAATATGTTTGTCTACTTATTTGATATTTCATGCTTGGGTTAAATCCTTAGATGGGGTATACTTAGAAGAGCCAGATATTATTTGTGAACCTATAATTAGTTTCGTATTATTTTCTCGCTAACGCAATTAGATGGTGTATGCATGAGACTTAGGGCTTTTTGATGCGCCGTGCTTAAGGCGTCCCAGTGATATTTGCGACTCTAATACATATAATAGGTGATGTCGATAGAACGAACAACAGATGAATATTCATGAGTTATGTTTCACTTCAGCAATTAAATAGAAATAGTGGTGGATACTGAAAACCCTGGTTACTGTTTCTTCCATTTGATTTATTTTTATTAGTTTAGTTTGTTTTATTATTTAGTTCATAAATCTAAAATTCCAAAAATATTATTCTTGATTAGTTGATTGAGATATTAATTGCAGTATTGTCCCCGCTCCATGTGGGTTCGACCCGTACTTGTTGTTGTCTGTATTGTAGACATCGTGCGATTGCGGTTATTATATATATAGTAATCTAAAATCCTATCAATTTTTGGCGCCGCTGCTGGGGAGCGGTTGTGGAATATTGTAATTAATATTTTTGATTTTCTAATCGTAGTTTAGGTTATATTTTGTAAATATTTTTACTTTTATTTTATTTTTAGGATCTTAGTTCTTTTTGACTAGTTTTGTGTCTTAGAATTTTATTTCAGGTACATTTGGGGTTGCTCCTGGTCGTCTAGCTCAACAAAATTCGTCTGCTGCAAAATATTCACGAGTTTCTTGCTTGTAAATTATATATTGAACGATTTTGACAGGTTTGACTCTCATTACCCTAAATTGTGAATGTTGATACGAGGTACTAGTACTGCTTTTCGAAGTGGGAAAATACTTAGTTGAGTTCTTTGAACTCTTCCGTTCCAATTATAAGGGTAGAAGCAATTTTTTATTTTTATTTTATTTTCTTTTGTATATATGGAGTCTGTTTGCATGATTGATTCTAGCACCAATGATCCGTTAGAGGTCTGCTTGGCCCATTTTGGAGCCTACTACGATGAGGATATGTATTATGAAGAATTTAATGCGTTGTTAGATTCTATACCCGTTTTGGATTATGGAAAATGACAACGTAAACCTGGTAATGATGGATGAGATAATTCCGAGGAAACTTTAATTAAGTTTAACGACTTAGAGTTTGTTTTTAAACCCCTAGACTTCCAAAAGTTACCTAATTTAGGGTTAGAATTATGTGTTTCAAAAGTTTTGTTAGATTACTTTGCATCCAAATATCCAGAGGACTTGTCTATTCCTGACACTGTGCATGAACCAATCAATACCTACCCAATATTATCCTCATATGTTGTTCTTTACGCACTTCCAAGTGTAGTAAATACTTGGTTTGGGGGTAATCCTCTATTTTTGATAGTTTCAGTGTCTCCTTGTCTCCATAATATAATTGTGAAACTGTCATTTGTATATATTTTATTTTGGGTTGATCCCCAAATTTTCAGATTGTTAGTGTATGGGGATTCTATCTGTACATATCCAGTAGGTAGATTTTTATTTTGTTTTTTTTATTTTCTTTTAGACTTTTTATTTATTTTATTTTTAGTGTTCTTTGTTATTACTATCGTTTGATGTGTGTTACAGAGAATACTGTTTTTCTTGCGTCAATCAGGTGAGACGTTCCAATCCATTCTCTTTGATTTACATTTGTTTCTCTTATTTATATTTATATTGCATACCATTTTAGGTTGCACGGTTTGAAACTTTGAGGACAATGTTAAATTTAGATTTGGGGGTAAAGTTTCTGAAAATTGATGCTAATAAGAAACTCCGAAATTTAGAAACTTGTGAACTATTCAGGATGACACTAACCATTCTAGGTAGATGGAAACATAGCTCTTATCTAAAGGAATTGGTGTTCCCAGCTGAATGGTCTACTCATATTTGAATGCACTCAGGTTTTAGGAATAGCATGTTAATCATTGAACAAGCATATCTCGGAATCATCATAACCATATCACTTTCAGTTTTTATTTTTACAATTTGATGTTTCTCTAAGTGATTTGGTGGGGCCCTAGTATTGCCATAAGGTCGTAGCTCGGATGCTTTAGAATTTTAATATTGTCAAAGAAAAAAAATAACACTTTGATAGCAATATGTGTGTGTTCTCCCTGTCTCCGTCACCTAAGCAAGCGTGGAATGCAGGATCCATGAGAACTATCATGTAATCTGCTGAAAAGGAGCATGCGCTTAGATTCGAAAGATCTGATCATGTAGTCATAAAAAAAATGTAGTCATAAAAAAAATAAAAAAATAAAAAAATATTATGTATATAAATAACAATAAAAATAGGAGCATCCGAGCCAGACTTTATACTAATATTTTTGGAAACACCGTTCACCTTAGTCAATATATGCACCATTCATCACTTCTATATCCATTTTCTAATTTATCCCTGTCTTTGAATTTGATTGATTTCGAGCAATGTGAATTTTATCCAGTTTTGGATGTTCAATGATTATTTGAGTAGAGTTTGCATTCTTATATGAATTTTAGTACGTTGAGTGTAGAGCTTCACATCGGGTGGGTTGGGTCGGGTTTGGCCTCACCCACACCCGACCCGCTATAAGGCGGGTGAAGAAAATATCACCCGCACCAACCCGCCGTAGGATGGGTCGGGTCAGGTGCGGGTGGGTGCGGGTCTCCCGCCCAGATTCTCAATTTCTCTCGTTGTTGGGTTCTTCAGTAGAGTCTCATTTATTTCTGAAAATTCCCGGCCAAATTCAGGCCATTCTGATTTGATCCTTCCCTGCAATTTCATTCATCCATACAATAATTCAAATTACAACACAAACCCATAACAATAGTAATTGATTCTCCATTTCAGCTTCTCCCTGACTTGTTCCTCTACTTTGTATTGATCTGAACTCAAGAACAAGACTCATAATCACCATCAATGCTCAACCAACAACATCTCCCTGAGTTCACTTTCTCTTCAATTCGACAACATCATCAACAATTCTCACTAGTACTCTCGACTAAAATTCATCCATGGAAACAGTCTTCTTATCCTTCTTTGCAGCCAGCGATCACCAATTTCATCTCCATTTAGAACAACAATCATAAACTATCTTAATCGAACATAACCATCAAATCACCCTATCTCAGATTCGAACTAACTCTAAAATTCATCTCAGCAACTCAAGTCAGCTATTCTCTTCCTCGTCTCAGAGATTTCAACTATGGTGGTAAGTGGTAACCTACAAAAAAAAACAAGTCAGAAGTAGAACTAAATGAGGGTGAACTCATCCATCCAAACAACAAAACTTCCTGGTAAGTTAACGATGAGCTAAAACATTAATGTATTATGAAAATCAGAAGATTTTTTTATTCACTGTAATCCTAAGGGTTTCAAAATCAATCACCCCTGGAGCTAAACTCAACAACACAATTGTAAAAGAATACCAGGAAAGCAGTAACTTTTTCAAATCAATTCACTAAATCAAGTAAAAATCCATGACTAATTGATAATCAATTGAGAAGCTTGGTAAAAGAATACTAATCAGAGAATCAATAAGGCATAAATTATATTTTTTATGATAATAATAAAGCACCCCCTAGAAGCTCAAATTTGATGGAAATCAAAATCAATTAAGAACCCATCATTCAGAATCAGTAAAAGAGAGTGAGATACTGACCAACTAAACTGCCATGGAGAAGGAATAGTTTTTCCATCAGATATAGTCACAGCAGTAGATACACATGAAGCCATCTCTCAAAACAAACCCAGAAAGAAGAAGAAGAAAAAGACGAGGAGGAGGAGGGTAACTAGCACATATTGTTAGGGGGTTTATTAGAGTTTTAGGGATTTGGTAACTAAATAGGTAAGAAGTTTTCAGATCCTCTCTCTTGTCAGATTTGACATTCTCCCTAACAGTGCCAAACCCGACCAGCAGTAGAATCACGAAAGAAGAAGAAATGTGAGTGAAATTGACACTTTAGTTTAGATATTTTGATAGTTTAGAGTCGGAATTTACCTGATAATGAAATAGACGATTCCACAGAACGGGAGAGCAGAATACGCAGATCAAAACTGTGAAATAAAAAAGTGAAGGAAACGAAGAAGAATGAGGTAAAGGGATGGGACATGGTTTTTTTTTCTGGCGGGTTGGGAGGGTGGGTCGGGTCGGGTTTGGCCTCACCTGCACCCGACCCGTTCATCAGTGGGTCGGGTGCGGGTCGGGTCAAATTGGGCGGGTGCGAGTCGGGTTGGCGGGTTGGGTTGGGTATGTGCAGCCCTAGATAAGTGCAAACTCGTGTACAACAATTGGATTCATACAGGGTAATGATTCTTATAGTCGAAGAAATTAGTACGCCAACTAAATAGCTTGTTTAGTGTCTATCCTCGATCGTTCACAGGTAGCTAAAAATTGGAGTAAAAGGTTCTGTGGGTATATCTCTTGTAAACCCTCACGAGACAAAACTCGTCCGCTAAGGCCACTTAGGGGTTTAAAGGTTTATTACATATGCTAAATGTAGTCGCGATTCCTGCGAAAGTGAGTTAGGATTTTTATTTTTAGATTAGTTTTGCTCAAGGACTAGCAAATTATAGGTTTGGGGGTATTTGATACGGGCATAATTCATACATATTTACCGCTTAATTTATATTTGCTAGTGCTTGAATGGCTATACCCAGAGTATCCATCTAGAAAACAATACTGGCTATGACCGCCTAATCTTTCTAACATCTGGTCGATGAATGGTAGAAGAAAATGGTGTTTCCTAGTGACTGAGTTCAGCTTACGGTAGTTTATACAAACTCTCCACCCAGTAGTAACACGGGTGGGATCAATTCATTGTTCTCATTCTCAACTATTGTAATCCCAGACTTCTTTGGGACAACCTGGACAGGACTGACCCACTTTTTATCAGAGATGAAGTATATGATACCCGCATTTAACAACTTGAGCACCTCTGTATGGACAACATCTTTCATGTTGGGGTTCAAACGTCGCTGCATTTCTCTTGAAGTTTTGGCACCTTCTTCTAGGTAGATTCGGTGCATACAGTCAGCAAGACTAATTCTTTTCAAATCTGTTATGGTTTACCCAAGGGAATTCTTGTGCTCTCGGAGAACACTAACTAGTTTAGTTTCCTGATCAGGCTCTAAGTCAAAGGCAATTATGGCAGGAAGAGTATTCTTGTTACCTAGAAACATATATTTTAATGTATCTGGTAACGACTTTAATTCAAGGGTGGGAGATTTAACTAAAGATGAGACGGGCTTATCTGTAGTGAGTGGAAGAGGTTCAGGTTTACGTTGTCGTTTCCCATAATCCAAATCTGGTGCAGAATCTAACAACGCATTATAATAGGCTCTAAAATGGGCCAAACAAGCCTCTAACTGATCATTAACACTATTGGTGTTAAAAGTGTTCTCAACTAGAGAATCAATCATATAAACAGACTCATAGTGGTCAAGGTCTGAAGGGGCTTGGAAAGCTTTAAAAACATACACCGAGACTTTTTGATTGCCAAAAGAAAATTCCACTTGACCGTTTTGATAATTGATTATTGCATTAGCAGTTGCTAAGAACGGTTGACCTAAGATGATTGGAATGTGGATTTCTTGGTCTGAGATAGGTTGAGTGTTTAGAATCACAAGTCAACTGGATATATAAAGTTTTCTACCTGAACCAAAACGTCTTCAATAATTCCACGTGGAATCTTGATTGACCTATCGGCTAACTGAAGTATAATCCTAGTTGGTTTTATCTCCCCTAGTCCAAGTTGTTCGTATACCGAGAACGGTAAAAGATTCACACTAGCCTCAAGATCTAAAAGTGCATTTTCTATCCGTTGATTGCCTATAGTACAAGTAACAGTGGGACAACCAGGGTCTTTGAATTTGACTGGTTATTGTTGTGTAAGTAGGGAACTAACTTATTGGGTCAAAAATGCCTTTTTACGGACACTCATGTCCCATTTGAATGTACACATATCCTTTAGGAATTTGGCATAAATTGGCATATGCTTAGTTGTATCTAACAGGGGAAGGTTGATTTTAACCTGCTTAAAGATGTCTAGGATTTCAGCATAAATGGCAGACTTTTTCTTGGCAAGCCTTTGGGGAAATGGTGCGGGTGGAGTATACACTATCTCAGGGACATTTTCCTCATTTTGGACCATATCTATCTCAGGCCCATTAGTATCACTAGGAGTTTTGTCGATTTCATATTCTTTTCAGCTTGATTACTACCCTTAGGTTGTTCTGCTGTTTTTCCACTCCTAAGGATAATGACTGCTTGAACGTGTTCAGTAGAATTACATTTACATGGTGGAATCCTTTTGGGTTCAGAGTCGGTTGGCTATGAAATTTTCCATTCTCCCTATCATTTAGCCTGTTTGAAAGTTGACTTATCTGAGTCTCTAAGTTACTGATGGACCGGTCAGTATTTTATAGGTAACGTTGACTTATCAAGGATAATTCATCGATCCTCTTCCCTATCATGTTAAAATTTTGGGTGTTATGGGCACGAGCTAAGGCACTGTTTTCAATAAAGAGTTTCATAGCTTCCTCTAAAGATGACACCTTTGAATCAACTGGGCTTGGTTATTGGGCTTGGGTTGGGTTCTTAGGAAAATCTGTTGGTGGATTGCTAGAAGCATTGCCCTGATGGGCACCTTTAGACCAAGAGAAGTTCAGGTTATGTCTCCAACCTGGGTTGTAGGTATTAGAATATGGGTCAAACTTGGATCGACCCTCATATTTATAGTTCATACATACATGCAAGACACTAACCTGGTCACGGGTAGATTCATTTGGGTAAAAGTAGGGCTCATTGTTATAGTCATAACCTGACTCGACCCTTCTTGGCTTCTAATCTCTAAGGCCTCTAAATGCCTAAGAATATCCGAAACATTATCAACTCGATTGATCCTATGGGTTGGGTTCCTAGTTACTTCTGGTTCCCTCATTGAGGCCCATTGCCTAGTTTTCTCGGCTAACTCGATGAACGAGTCAAAACATTTGTCAGTCTCTTGATGGGTAAACTCACCACCACTCATTGTTTCTACATGCATGCGAGTTTCATTATCTAGTCCCTCATACAAGATTTGGGCCATATGGTTTTTTTCAAACCCGCGATACGGAAACTGGTATAACAACTAATTAAACCTTTCTACATAATCATGTAGGCTTTCTCGGCTTTCACTTTTCTACAACAACAGTCTTATGGTGTGGGTAGAATTTCTTAATAAAGGCCTCTACAAGGCCATCCCAAGTGGTGATTGTTTTAGCTGGAATAAAATGATACCACTCTTTAGCCTTTTCATCAAGGGAAAAAGGAAACAAACGCAACTCTAGTATATCTATCGAGACATTTGGATAGCTCATGGTCCCACAAATCATTTCAAAGTCTCTAATATGGGTATAGGGATTCTCGTTGTCTAACCCCCTAAATGTATGAAGCATGTTAATTGTCAGATTTGATGTCAAATTTCCTATTAGAAGCGGGCAAAACTACCCCAGATTCACGTACTACTCTAGACGGGTTCATACGGTCTCTTAAGGTTTTATTCATCTAGACCTCATTCTCATTATTACCACCCATTTCAGCAAAAACGGATGTACCACCTAAATCCGTGTAACAGGTCGGACTTAAACAAAAAAGGTTGTTTTCTTCAAGTCTATCTCCTACACGGATCCAACGACGCATACGCAAGCAAAAATACTAGTGCTTAGCAGGAATTGTGCACATGTAAAATGTTGGGGGTTCACTTTTAGGTAAGCTTGGGTTACCGCAGTAAAATATACCTATATTCAAATACTGGTCAACGGTACAAGGATGAGGATTGAGGTGTTTCAGATGATAACGCGCAGAGGGTTCACCGTACTATCCCATAACTTTTCCTAAAATCGGTGTTGGAAGATGCGGAATGGTGTGTGCTAGTGTTTTTTTTTTAAATAAAAAGGAAATATGCACAAACACACTAACAAAGGGAATAAAATCTAAAAAAGTAAAATTGTTTCTAAATCTAAAAATAGAAATTAATGGAATAAAATTTTGGAATATACTAACCTTTATGTAAGCAATTTTCTACAAAATTTTGTAAAATATATTACCAGCACAACAAAGACAAGGAATACCCAAATGAAATCTAGAAAATAAAATAATAAAATAAAATAAAATTCTAAGATACTAATCTAATTAACACAAAATTAAAAATAACTAAGAATATTATTTCTCAATCCCCGGCAGCGGTGCCAAAAATTAATAGGATTTTATACCTATAGCCGCAATCGCACGACAACGACAAAGTAGAAGCGATAAGTACGGGTTGATTAACTAAGCAAATTGGTTGATTAACAATTATAAGAAAATTCTAGGGTTTCGTATTCCACTATTTCTGATGGTTGTAAAATTAATTAATCACTACTTTAACTATTATTCTAAAATACTCAAAACAATTTTCAAACCCAATCTCATGTTTTGGAAGGTTTGTCGTTTTAAAACTTAATACTACAACTCTCGTTGTTATACAAAAAAAAATCTAATTCTCCTTCGCTTATAAAATATTAACATCCTAAAGACAATTCTCAACAATTATTACGAAGATTTTTTATAAGAGAAAATTATAGTCGCTGAAAAGCACAAAAATAGAGTAATAAATCAAAGAAATTAAAAACTAATAAATTTCCACCAAAAATAGTTTCCTCCTACACCATAGAGAAGAAATCTAGCCACTCATGGTAATAAGAAAAATCCAAGAAAACAGATTAAACATTCAATTTTATTATTGTGGAAAGAGACCTACAATTTTCTTTTATTCTCTTAATGAGTAAACGACACACCAGAAAAGCATTAGAAGTAGAACCGCTTGTGAGTGCAGCTGAATAAAGATTGTCTGCTTGTTAAGAACGACTGCTTCCAAGAGTGTTAACTTCTGGAACTGTTGTTGTTACTGTAGCAATTTATGTTACTAAAAGTCTTCATTTTGAAGCTTTTGGTGACAGAGATTAACGACAGAATGGAGGCTACATCAACGGTTTCTCCTTCTTCTTCTTCCTCGATCTGGTGAGTTGCAGAAAGATGATTTCCTTCTCTTTGTATTCCAACCTCTTCTACATGTCTTCTAGTTACACTAGAACTCTTATTAACTCACGAATCTCCTAAAATCCTCTCTCTTTGAATGCAAATCTTCACGAGCAAAAAGAAATTTCGAGATATATTTTTTTTCTTCCTTTTTAATCGATTCTCATCCAATTTATTATCTCATCACAGCTCGGACATGTCTAATCTTCTCTGAAACCTTCTCCTTTGGACGAGATATTATTTCCAAAGTTGGCAATTTCAGATTCTCACGTTAACTAAGAATCGAGATTTCCTTTAATCTCTCTTGGTTTTCTCGGCTTTCCTTATCACGTATAACTCTAATTTTAAGGCAAGAAAATATATTGTCTTAAAACCCTTGATAATCTCCTTCAATTCACGTACAACTCTTCACAGCTAAGAGTTTGAAAGTTCCTGCCAAAAGAAAATTTGAAATGGGGGTTGGGTGCCTTAATCAATCCATGGGTGCCTTTATCCAAGTCTTTGGGGTGCCTTTAACACTTTTTAAGCTAACTTTTCCACAATGATTTATTCCATAAAAATACCTACAAAACAATAATATTAGTATAAAAATTAAGAAAAGCGTTATAAATATGAGAACATGAAAGACACAAAAACGTGTCTATCGCAAATTAGAATATTAAACTTTCTGAGACCCAAACACAACTTTGGTCATAAAATTGGATACTAAAGTCTAAAGAATCCTTGTAAATATGAATCACAAGTCGATTTCTTTTGATGTTCTTCGTAAAAGAAAAACACCAAATACAATTGGCGTGTGTTCGCCTGAATAATAGCCTATTGTTATTGATATTCTTCGTGAATAAAGAACAACAGAGCATTTGACAAGAGTTTAGGTGAATACGTGCTGATTGTGGAATGGAACAAATTCACAAAGAATGTGAATTTTTTTCTTCAAATACCAGCAAGTATGAAAATTTTGTTATTGCCAACTGTAGATAGAACAAATTCCCAACTTTTCTGTAGTATTTTTTTGTATTAAAAAATTCGGACTGATTTAAAGAATCTGTAGACGTGCAAGTTCATATTAACTGATTATTTTGGTTAACATCCTGGCCAACATTGTACTATAATCCGCTAGTGTTCTTCATTTTCGAGCCAATTCTGGTTATATGTACAATCAATTGTTTATTGTCTCTGTGTTTTCCGATTATTGATTGCGTGTATTCAAATCATCATTTTGGATAATTAGTTAATAAAATTTTGTGGATGGCCCAATTTAGCCAGATATAAAATTTCACTCATTAAACGGAAGCATAATGGTGCTTCCTTATACTTAGACCCGTTTTTATACTCGATTTTGTTTTTTTAGGACATTTATACTTAAATATATCGACAAGATTCATAGTCTCCGCCAACTAATAATTGGTCATTGGTCGGATACTCAGTATCTGACAAAAAATATATAAGGCCTATAAATGACAGATTTTTTATTATCCAAGGGTAGTTACATTTAGGAAATATGGCTCAGCCTTAGTAATCCACATTATTTCCCTAAGAGGTCATTTGAATACCATTTCAGAAGTTATTTTTCGACACAATTAAATCAAACATTCGAAAGTTAGTTTGGAAACATAATTTTAAAATTATTTTATGTAAAAAAAGATATTTTTTTATAAAGTAATTTATTTTTTCTTCTAATTTCTAGGATTGATTTCTGTTTCTAATATCGAAACACTTTAGAAGATAAAGTCTAAAGGTGGAATCCAAGCTTTAGAACGTGAAATGTCTAAGTATGACTTCCAAATTGGGGTCTTCCATCTTCCACACTTTTTCAATATAATATTCCATAGTTTCTTGGAATAGAATTCGAAATCTAAACTCTTTTTTTAATATATTATATTGAGAAAAGAAAAAAAATTGTACAAAATACAGAGTAGAAAAGATGCTCAAAAGAATAAAGATCATATGAGCAAAATGATATACAAAGCTCGCCACAAAGCCATCGGAACAAAGACTATGAAAATTAAGGTGGTTTCCAAGTGAATAATCTATCCAAGTGAAGATCCAATATGTTTACCATAGCTTAATGCTGCAAACCAGTTGATGTGACGTACCAGATTTAGACGAGAAAACTTTGTCACTTCGTTATTTCCATATTTTCCAAAGAATAGCATGTAAGGTTATGACGACACCAAAGATTTTTAACTTAACCTTTGCTTATACCTCCACCAATCATCTGAAAGTAGCCGACATCACCTGTTGCCAACCTGTTATCGAAGGATATTGTTTCATCCCAACTGTAGACGAGAAATTACACATTAAAAAATAGATGGTCGACTAATTTGGTACTTGCATTACAAGTCCCACAAAGTTCAGATGTTTCGATCCCTCTCCTTGCGAGATTATATCCGGTACCTATTCTATTTAAGATGGTCTGCCATGCAAAGAAACAAATTTTTTTCAGGATTTAAGCGAACCAAACAAATCTTCTCGCGAAAGAGGGAGTTGCTTCAATCATATTCTCATCTTTTAACAACCATATATTGAAAGATAATGAAGAAGAAGAAATTCTTTTGACACAAGCACTCTAATTGAATCACACAAATCACACTTTACAAATGAAAAGGAAAAGATCCTTTTAACTACAAAGAAACTAACATGCACCTATAACAGCCTGTAACAGCTATCTTACACCTTACACACACATGTGCA
>JAJJMC010003991.1:16170991-16187108 GCA_023531435.1 Papaver californicum
TATAACAGCCTGTAACAGCTATCTTACACCTTACACACACATGTGCAAATCACACGTACACACTAATACTCTCATACTAATAGTGGTGTAAGAAGGGTATAACAATTACGTGTTATTATATATAACAATTCTTTATTGTAAACCCAACTGTTGGAGCTGACTTCCAAAGAAAAACAGTTGGAGTGGAGATAAAATAAGTTGGGTAATTACCCAGTAACTGCAGCAGACTATAGAGCTCGATAACTTCAGTTGGACGCATAATTATTTATGGTTAAAATTTTAGTTGTGTTCGACATACCCAATTATATGCTCATGCATTGATCTGTCTTTGTTTGCTGCAATTTTAACAAGGGAATAAACTGAGTTATCCAAACAAGAATCACAACGTCATATATCATACCAGAAGGAGAAACCTCTACCATTCCCAAGCATCAAATCACAACTTTTATTACACACTCTTGAGAGTCTGAAGATCACTATCCAACAACCTGAGCCACAAGGAATTTTTATTGGTTGAACCACAAGAATGATCATCAACCCTTTTGTCATCGAGCATAATTCCTCTTAACGTTATAGTTTAGATTTCTTCTATGTTTGGAATCTAAACTATAACTTTAAAAGGATTAATGCTCAATATTGTGCTATATTTTTTTTAACTTAGGATTTTCCGAGTTACTTAAGACGGATGAAGAATTAAAGATTATATGTAGACATCAATTTGAAGAACTTCATCGAGGTAAGTAACGAATTAGCTTTCAGATCATATCACGAATTAGCTTCTTGCTAAGTCTAGTGATGTTTCGAATTCCAAGCACTTGCTTGTCTATAACTCGGAACTAAGCTTGAAAGAAAATCATAAGTGTTTAAGTTTTGTTTTGGTAGTTTACTACTAGTGATGTTCAATCACTTGAGTTTAAAAACCTAAGAATTGTGTTTGTGAAACTATAAGCTTGTAGAACTCAAAATAAAAGGCAAACTAATTTTTTGAGTTTGTGAACCTATTATGGTAAGTTTGCGAACCTATTGTAGAGAATTTATCTGAGAAATTTTATTTTTTGAGTTCGCGAACCTATAGAAAAAAAACTTCTCCTGAGCTTTAATATTATTTGAGTTCGTGAAACTATATAGTTGAGTTTGCATCCTAGTACAAGAGAATTTTTCTTAGACTTGTTGAGTATTTGAGTTCGCGAACCTATTATGATGAGTTCGCAGACCTAACAAGAGTATGTTCTCTGTAGCCTTTTTGCATTTGAATACCTACAAATGAAAAGTCGTGTATTTTCTCTGTTTCTGTTTACGAATTTAACTCTTGTTGGTCATGAATCCAAAATCTTAATGAGCCGATCCATAATTCTAATATCTTTTGGATCATTCATTTTTCTTTGGATTTCAAGGTGAACTTTCCATACACTTATAATTTTTTATTTCTTAGCTAATTTCTTTGGTTTGAAAGTCTAGTTGTTTTCTTGAAAGTTTGAAGTTATCTTTGGTAATATTTCTCTTCGTAGAATTCACTTGAGCGAACAATTGTCTACAACTTCAAACCATGGGAAAAACCTTTTTGTAGGTCAAGTTTTTTCCATAAAAAACAATTTTATGCATATTAGGAAAAAACTTTGATTTAGCAATTGAGAATTAACTTGGGTTGCAATAAATTCATTGCTTACATTTTAAGTAATCCAGCCTTGATTGATTACTATAAATTGGAGACATCAGCAACACAGAAAACTCAATCCCTACACTCATGTGTATCTTGTTGCAAAGTTTGTCTCCAAAGACCGGAGGATCTTCGTGATTTAAGGTTCGACTTTGAAAGACTTCACTTGGGATTCATGAAGCACAGGTTCACCTATTTTGAAGAAAGGTAGTTTTGTAACCTGTATCTGTAGTTGTGATGTGTATAATTCTTGTCTACTCTAAGGTCCCTCTTTTCTTGTATGAGGTCATTCAAGAATTGCATATCAGATCCAAATTTGATAGAAAACTACAAACATGATTGAATATAAGTCTTATATATTGAAACCTTATTTGTGAGTTTTTCACAATTATATATCTTATATTAAAATCTAGATTGCGATTCTTGTGTAAACGGAAAATTAGGTATTTCTATAAGTTTTGAAGAGTATAAACCCTAATCTTTGATTTAGATTCATCTAAATTTAGGGAATGTATTTCTACATCCTTGATCTATAATCGGAAAGGAAGCACTAGGCGTCCTATTGGAGGCAGGGTAGCGCTAGTATTCACGACGGACTGTGGAGCAACTCCTATAGTTGTAAAGGACATCAACTAGGGGAATCAAGTGCATAGGTTCTTGCGAGAATCAAGAGACTTAGGGGCACAACTGCAGCATAGTAACTTGGAGGGTTTAATCTGCCTCGACTACATTATAAACTGAAGTCTTATAGAAAACTAGTGTTTGTAGCGGCTTGATACAGTGTGTGTTTAAATTGGATTAGATCCCGAAATTTTTCTGCTAGATTACAGTTTTCTCCGTTAATCAAATTTATGGTGTCTTGTTTTACTTTTAGTTTTCGCATTATATTGCTTTTATCTTTAAAATTAAAAATATAAACAAGTTGTACGGTAATCAATCCCTGCAATCTAAGATCTTTTTTAGTAATTATCCAAGATTCCATAATAAAAATTGGTAGTACAGTTGATTCTTTCCTTTTTCACTTTTTATTATTAGATTTAATCTTCTATGATTTATTACAAATCATGACTCATGGGTGGCATTGAAATTGGAAGTCTTTCCACAGTTAGACTGGCTCCAGGGAAAGTTAGGTATTGAGAATTTGAGACCGTGATCATCCATATCTGGTTTAAATTTTGGGTTTTAATATTTGAAATATTAAACTTTGATCTTAGCCAAGTAGATGGCTAGGTATCGCTAGTCATACCACGTGACCACGTAAGGCTGATGAGAGTACAAGTCTACAACAACAGCTAGCAGACCCTTGACCCTTACTTATCTTAAATACTTTATCCGACAGTACTGACCACCTAAAAAGCTCGGTGTTAGATCGGACGGTTCGATAGATAAGCAAGTCATCCCAAGTCATGTCCTGTCAGAGCGTACCAAAAGTGAAGGCGCGAAAGCCCACGCTTATAAGCAGAAAAAAACAACAATACATTAACTCTATCTTCCCTCTTTCAGTTTCTAGGTCTTCGTTTTTATAAACCTTAGAATTTACAGAGACCCGAAAGGTAAAAAGATAATATGCTAGTGTTAGTGGTGGGTAGTAAGCATGCTGATCGATGTTAGGGTTTATTCGTGTTAGTTTTTTTTTGTTTAGTTTGTGAACTGTTTGATTGATTATGCTGTACCATTTTTTTGGGGGTTTACTCTGTAAATGTAAAGCTTGTTAATAGCTTAAGCCTTAATGTTGTTAGCAAGCTGATCGATATTAGGGTTATTCGTGTTAGTGTTTGTTTTCAAAAAATTACTCATATCTGCTCCCGATGTTGTTATTATCCGCGTTTTGGTTACTAATGATACCAAAGGATTCAAACAAACTTAATAAAGTTGAATCATAGTATTAGGAGACCAGGTACTTGTAATGTAGACATGTTTGATTTTCATGGTTAAAAAAGTTTTCCTATTTACCGAACTGTTAATTTGTATCCCCAACTTACACCCTAGTCCCAGAAACAATCTATATTAGCCAGCCTCCAATTAACATTTGGAGTACAAATAGGTTTACAAATAGAGCAAATCACCTATTACAGTTCGACACTATATGGCTTTGAGCCTTTGAGTTTTTACTGTGTATCGAAGACAATGATAATTAGAAGGCTGGTCGCATTTGGTCATATCATATACATTAATTCGGACCATTTGGTGGAACATCTAATTAACAATCGTGAATTTCATCGGGAAACTTTCACTAAAGAGTCTGATTTCTCAACCGATTGACATCGTTCTCGAAAATCTCTAATTTTACAATAATTTTTAAGGTTTTTGTTGTTGTTGTGATTCATATTTTACTTCCTTTTGCTCTATCTTGCACAGTTCGGGATATTCTAAATTTAATTGCAAGTAAGAATTTATTGTCATGAGTTTTAAGAAAGGTTCTAGCTATATATTAATCCAATTAATATTAAGTAATAAAAATCAATTTAATAATCGGCTTTTGAGCATGAAAAAGAGCACTCTGTTTCATTGGTCTTTGTTTCTTAACACATATATATCAGCCCTTTGGAGCATCTTTTAGAGCAAAGGATATGAAATGAGAACACTTATTTAAAGCGAGGGAGTTTGATAAAAAAAAGGCCAAATTAGATGCTATTATGAAATGGGAACACTTATTCAATCACCAAACTTATTCATACACTGCTCCATGTGAAGGAGTGTCTCACAATGGAGAGTAAGAGGCTGATCTTCAGCTGCTTGGGAAAAAAATTTCTTAACCGGCTGGTCGTCATCTCTCAAGTATTTTTATAGTTTTTTAATTATCTTAAAACTCTTTACCGCTGGTCTTATAGTGATTTTATTATTAAAATAACAAAAATATATACTTGGGAAGCTAATGATCAGCCGCCCAAGTGAAATTCTCTTCTCAAACGGCTGATACTCAGGCTCTTAGTCTCCACTTCTCACTTTTCCACAGTCTGCAAAACATTCTTTCACCTAGTCTCTCATTGGATTTGCAAGTGAATTTAACATTCATTCCATAGTCCTTGCTTTTAGAAGAAACATTACATTCTGCGCAACCCAACACTATTTACCCTTTTGCCTTAACTGTAATTTCAAAATCTTATACTGGTATTTTGTTTGTGTTAGTTTTTAGCATATTGTTGTGAAATGCTAATCATCTACATTGTTAAAACAAGTCCATGTGTGTGTCAACGACTCTCTGTACAGTTAAACACTTAAAACTTAAAAGCAAGTTAATTAATATTTTTAACAAAAAAATGTTCTTCACCTTCATCTTGTCATTTAGAAAATAGATTAATTCCCGTATTTTTTTCCGATTTCGGACGAATACCTACTATGTAGGAACAAGTATTATGAATCCAATCAATAGAGTTAATTCTCCAAAAGCAAGCATCATCTTAAAAAAAGAGCTATTTGAAATATCAGAGCTTTAAAGATCCGCTTTTTTTTACGAATAGAATATTATGTTTGTATTAACTGGATTATCTGCAAGCTTTTTTATATGGAATGAAAAAAAAATCTCGTTGAAAAAGTAAGAGCTCAACAAGAAATTTTATTTTCCTCTCCATTCCCTAGTGCATTGGCTTTGTTTCAGAAAATCCTAGATTTACAGAGACCGTGAGCTTGAGGCAAACAGCTAACCTAAATGATAGAAGTATTATTCTTCTTCTCTATCAGTATAACATGCGTAAGGCTTCATGTGGTAGTTTTTCTTATTTTGTCTCTAATTTAGTGACTTGTCATGCCCATTTTATTTGTTTACGGTTTGTTTTCGTACTTTTTTATTGATTATTTCAACATTTTGTGGTGTATAAATGTAATTTCTCTACTAGCTTAGGGTTGTTGAGGACCTCCTAACATAAACAACACTAATGATACCGAGGATCTCAAAGGTTCCTAGACACATAATAGGTTGGAATTGATGGGCGATACAATCAGTTTTTAATAGATCCGATCAATAATGTTTGTTAGGAAATAAAAGGAGGACGAAACGTGTAAGACAATTAAGGAAAGAAGCAGTGGTTCTAAGAAGAACGAGAAACACAGAATCAAATATGAAGGATCGAATAAAGGACAGATGTGAAAGACTGAATAAATCCCTGCATGATTGACACATAAGATCGGGAAAGTAGTATCACACTGATCGAAAACAGATAGCATTAAATGCTTATTGAACGGGAAAGTAAGAGTAATAAATGAACATGGAATGGGAAAGTAAAGGCAATAATTACTTTTATTTACTTTAGCCACATGATTGACACCTATGATCGGGACAAAGATGATTCTCAAAGAACGAAGAGTACGTGTTAATCATACAAGGTAACGGACCAAAAAAGTGAAGAGCATGACCTGTCAACCATACAATCATCCCGATCTAAAGATAATAAGGAGAACGAAAGAAGGTATCGGCACAAGAGGGACCCATTAGATAATCTATAAATAAAAGAGATCATTCAACAGAGAGGGGGTCGGAAAATTAAAAGAAGAATAGGCTAAGGAAGAGTAATCAGAGAAGAAAGAAAAGATCATTAGGTATGTATTTATTGTGTAAGATACTATTTTAAAGTTTCACTATCATGATTCATCTTCTATACATATTAAGATCATGAATTAGATATGGAATTAGGGACTGTAATTTGATCAAATGTTTGATAAGAAAATAAATGGTTAATTGAAACCTTTCTAATTAATTGATTTTAAAGAGGATTCTGTGTATCAAAATGTTAGTTAAAATCTTTCTATTTACTGTATCTTATCAATTTATTGGTTGTTCATGTCAATGGGAATTTTGGCATAAAAAATTTGGCGCTAGAAACAGGGACTCTGTCAAAGGATTTATCCTACCTGTTCAAGAAAAATGTATTTTTCTGATGTATTTCAAAAAGTAAAGAAATTCAGTATATGTGTTTCCAAAAATGGATTTTTCTATTGCATAATAACCTATATGTGATATGCAAAAGGGAAATTGTATGTCATTGAAAAGAAAAAGTTTTAAGTTTGAATGGATCTGTTTAAATGTTTGATTTCCTTTTATATGAATTTTAAAAGATTCATGGTAGATGATACAAATTATTTTGCTAAAAGTATAGATAGATTTTTAGAAGGTCAGTAAATTAGTGTCTGACTCTTTCTTTATTAAACAATCTGTTAGGAAATTATGTGGCTAACTTTTGAAAGATCATTAGAATTCAAGAGAGAAAAGAAACAATCAAGAAACAAAGAATCCAGAAGAAATATGTCTCAAGAAGCAGGCTCCGGAAATCAGGACAGTAACGATGGACAAAATTACAGACAAAGGGAAGAAGAGAGTGAACCAGAACAACAACAGAGTGATTTAGGAAATCATATACCTAATCAGGAATTAACACCAAATACCATTATTCAAAATAAATCGTCACATCATGAGAATTCACGAAATGAAGTAAATCATCTTCAAAATCTGCTGGAAGAAATGAATGAAATAAGAAGAGAACAAAGAGCCAGTAATGATCAAATTGCATTATTAACTAAAGAAAATCAAGCTTTGAAAAATATGATTCAACGTGAGGAAAAACTAGCAGCAACATGGTCACGAAATCAAGAAGCAATTTCTGGAAGGCATGCACCCAGAAATGAAAGGGAAAATCAAGATCATAGAATGGTATTAGCAGGATCATCATCCCGGGCTAGGAGGCAACGGGAAAATCAAGAAATTCAACGTGCACAATGGAAAAAATGTATTGAAGCTATGGAGAAAATGAAACAAGAGATAAAAGGGTTAAAAAAAATAAAGAAGGAGGAAGAATTGAAGAGGTGTTGAAGGAAGCCAAACGAACACCACTGGCTCAACAGTTGACATGTGTTCCATTGCCAAGAGAATACAGTATTCCTGTATTTGAATGTTATGATGGTACGAAGGACCCAACCTCACACTTAAAATATTATAATCGAGTGATGTCACGATGGGACAGACACGAAGCAATAATGTGCCGATGCTTCCCATCAAGTTTGAAAGGTTCAGCATTATTATGGTATGACATATTGCCAGAAAGTTCCATTCAATGTTATTCACAATTAGTGAGGAAATTTCTCGAAGCATACATGTACAACAAGCCCGTTGATTCGGGAGTGGACAGACTATATTCCATTACATCATGGCCATAAGAGACGATACGGTCATATACGGCCCGATGGCATACAATTTGCCAAGCAATTGGAGATGTAGATTCAAGTACACCGATTAATCATTATAAGTGGGGAATCGCTGATCGGAGATGTCAACTTTTTATTGAAATTCATCGTAACAATCCCAAAACTGAGGGACAACTCGGGTAAATAATAGAAACATGTGCAAGATTGCAAGATGTGCAAGGACAAGGCCGAGAAGTAATTCGTGAAATCAAAGAAATATAAAAAAGGACAAATTCAGTCGAAGTATCACCAGAACAAAAAAAGAAATTCCCTCATAAATCTGAACCAAGATAATCAAAGCGCCCACGGAAAGGGGATAACAAAAATTTTGTTCAGCGATTTCAAGAAAGAGTGTTCACAAAACTCAATATATCATATTCCGAATTATTTGAAATCATAAAAAATAAACCAGATTTTCAGTGGCCACCATAAAGAGGCAATTAGCCTGAGTACAACATTCAAAAGATTATTGTGAGTACCACAGTTATAAAGGGCACACAACAGATAATTGCAGGAATTTTATTATACTGATACAAAGAATGATTGATGCAGGAGAGTTGAAAGAATACATTCAAAGGCCCGAACCAATAGCAAGACCAGACAAAGGCAAGGCAGTGCATATCCCGTATAACGAACAAACATTAATATGATATCATTTTCAGAAGAAAGAGATACAGATATGAACGCTGCAATCAATAAAAAGTTATGCAAAAGGATTCGGGACCATGAAATTTTTAAAGTATCAGGAAGAATAACGGAAGCTTGGGAAGACTAGATGGCATCCCCTTTAACTTTCTCGGCACAGGAAGTAAATCAAGAAATTGATATGCATAATGATCCTTTGGTTCTTACATTGCTAATGTCAGGGTGGAACGTTAGAAAAATTCTTTTGGATGGGGGAAGTTCTTTAAATGTGTTGTTTCATGACACATTTTGCAAAATGGGACTAAAAAAAGATCAGTTAATCCCGTCCCGATATGTTATTTATGGGTTCAATAGAATGGCTTCAAGAACCGAAGGATATATTGATTTGCAGGTATCTGCTGGACCAATTAACATCTTGACAAGATTCAGCGTAGTAGATGCTCCATCCCCGTACAATGCAATAATCGGGAGACGATGGGTACACCAGCTGAAAGGTGTAATTTCAACTTATCATCAATATTTACGGTTTCCAACACCGCAAGGAGAAATGGAGATCAAGATGATGCAAAATTTTGTATAATGGCAGAAGTAAGAATGAATGAAGAACGAGAAACAACAACAGCGGGAAAGGAAGAAAGACCGTAAAATCAAAGCAAATGAAGAAGAGATAAATCAATACTTGAAAAGAAACATCGAACAAAAAGCAACAAATGAATTAGGAGAAAGCAGTAAGAATCAAGAAGATTCAACAAATCGGCAATTCGAAGGATCCTCATAGCAATTAAAGGGAACTCCAACTTCGATCGGAAATCCTAAACCACTTTCACTTCTGTAGAAGAAACTAAAATTTTAAATATTGGAACTACAGAATTGCCTAACAAGTGTGAATTGGAACATTGATGAAAGAAGATATGGAGCAAAGTTTGATCAAGCTACTTCGTGATTTTGTAGATATATTTGCATGGAACATGGAAGACATGCCTGGGATAGATCCAAATATTGTACAACATGAATCACAAATACGTCCCGATGCTATACCATTTCGACAACGAATACATAAGGTTGCACCGGAGTATCACGATCCAGTAGAAAAAGAGTTAGCAAAGCTTTTAAATGCAGGATTCATTCGTGAAGTACGATATCCAACGTGGATTTCTAATATGGTGATCGTTCCAAAAAAGAACGGTGGGGTAAGAATCTGTATAGACTTTACCAATTTAAATAAGGCATGTACAAAAGATAGTTATCCACTTCCCAACATTGATCAGTTGGTAGATGTTGTAGAAGGCCATGAGGCATTATCTTTTATGGATGGTCAGTCGGGATACAACCAGATTGCACTTACAGAAGCTGATCAAGAACATACGGCATTCTTCACTCCACGGGGGTGTATTGCTATACCATGATGCCATTTGGATTACGAAATGCGGGAGCAACATATCAACGACTGGTTGATGCAATATTCAAACCTTGGATCGGGCAAATTCTAGAAGTTTATTTGGATGGTATGTTGGTAAAAAGTAAATTATCTATCAATCATCTACAAGACCTCACTGAAATTTTTGGTGCATTACGAAAATACAAGATGAAAGTTAATCCGGAGAAGTGTATTTTTGGTGTTACTTCGGGAAGTTTTTTGGGGTATTTGGTTACAAAAAATGGAATTGAAGTTGATCCAGCAAAGATTCAAGCAATAACATATATGCCATCACCCAACAATATTAAAAGTGTACAGAAATTAAATGGATGTTTGGCCGCTTTAAGCAGATTTATTGCTAGATCATCAGAACGGTGCAAACCCTTTTTTGATATACTGAAGAAGAAAAATAAATTTGATTGGAACGACCGATGTGAACAAGCATATAACTCAAGCATATACCTCTAGCTATAGACTTCAACTCTGTTTCTTTAAGAGTTAAAGTTTTCAGAGCTTCCTGATATTTCGATTCAGCTCTATTGCGTCTCCGAGTATTCAACTCAATACTATCGGACAACTGTGCTAATTTCCCTTTAACCAATTTTATTTCCATATTTACTTCTTTTGCATGATTGTTCAACTGAATCATCCTACGCTCGAACCTAAATAGGGATTCCAAGTCTCCCACTGATCCCATAAATGATATTCAAAAAAAAAAAATTAAAAAAAATTAAAAAAAAAAAATTGTACGAACCTATAGAGGTACGAACCCAAATAGGTACGAACTAAGGGGCAAGGAACGAACCTTGATTCTGACTTTGAAGCCTTTGATTTTGATCCTCAAAATTTTGAAGTTGTTGTTGTTGTTATTGTTGTTGTTCTTGTTGTTGCTGTTGTTGTTGTTGAAGATAGTTGTTTTGCTGCTTGAGATTTTCATTTTCTTGCTGCAAATCATCATTTCCACGCTTCACCCTCTCTGCTTCGTTCTTGAACAATAGCTCCATCATTGTGGCCAAAGTTTTACCCAACCGTAAATAATCATCAAAAATTTTTGAACTATCCAGGATAATTTACGGTTGGTAAATGACATTCAAAACCAACCGTAAATAATCATAAAAAAATTTTGAACTATCCAGAAGAATTTACGGTTGGGAATTGACAATCGAGCCCAACCATAAATAATCATCAAAAAAATTTGAACTATCAAGGATAATTTACGGTTGGGAATTGACAATCGAACCCAACCGTAAATACCATTTTTTATTTTACTGCAAAATAGTTTACGGTTGGGTTCAGAATCGAACCCAACCTTAAACTTTCATCTTCATCTCCTTTATCCCGATTTACGGTTGGGTTTGGAAATTACAATTTCTAACTTTTAATTAAATAATATGCTAATAACAAATCGATTGAGTTGGTAACTAAAATTCTAAATAAACATAAACTACTCAAAGTGATTTACAAATGGAAGAAAACCTAGGACTCGAGATTTCATCACAAAATGAGGGTGCCTTTAACACTTTAATGAGGTGTTTTTAGCACTTTTCAAGCATATTTTTCCATGATTATTAATTCTTCAAAAATACCTACAAATAATTAAAATCATATTATTAATACAAAAATTGAGTAATAGCAATACAAATATGAGCTTAAATAAGACAAAATTGTGTCTATCAGGATGATTCAAATATGCCATAGTAATACTGTTTTGGCTTGTTCTACACACTTGTTGAAGCCTTTGAGTCATCCCAGAGTGTTGACTGTCATCAATCTGACTGGATCGCCAGTATGAGTTTCGTACTTCTCTATAATTGGAAAAACAATATTGTATTGGTGTAGAGAAGGTTCACCAACACGGAGTAAGTATACCACCAATATTGGTGTTGGTGTAGAGCAGGTTCTCCAACATGGAAATAAGTATACCACCAGTACTGTTTTTTTTTTTGAAGGATAAAATTTATTAATCTACTAAATAGAAATTACAAGAGGGTATGTGATACCCATAGGTTCAAATACAGTTGGACCGATATGCCAAGAAATTACAGTAACATGACATTGAAGTGAGATGCAAATAGTATTCTATGGATTCGAATTACAACGGGGGTAGTTGTTAGAATTGGCGAGGTGGGTCGGGATGATGTTGTCAACGCTCCGCAGGGCTTCGACAAACTAAAATGCCTTACAGGGGTCAGATTCGAAGATTGATTGAGAAATTGAGAAAGGGTAGACGCATCACTAGTTTTAAGGCTAGACAAAGGGATAAGACCTCATAGAAAAGGTCAAGGAAATTACACTGCAAGTTTACAAATAAAGCACAAACATGGTCAATAACTTAGGTTTACAGTGAGATTACTTAAGAAGAGATTGTTCTGTATGAATTAGGTATTTAAAAATGTGGGTTTTGAATCATTATCTGAGGATAAGGGAACATCAATTCTGATGGGTTAATCTGATGAATTCGTATGAATAAATAGGGGTCAAAGTTTTGATAATTATGTTGTACAAACATGGTTAAAAGGGGTAATTGTGGAGCTGGTATATATATTGCCTCATGAATCGAGTCTTCAAGAAGACCCTGACCTGATTGTCTCTGTAATAAACTCGAATGCGTTATTTTGATAAGTTGAAAGATGTTACCTGTCAGAAAATCCTTTAAAATTATTGATGTAGTTTCAATCGAAGCTGTAAAGATCAGAAACATCATCGCCAAGATCAGACACAGGCATGAGCATCCGAAATCCAAACAACAAAATTGAGACAACACCATCAATATGAAATTAAATTTTAAGAAACATGATCTCATCAAAAGATTGGCAACTAATGGAGCCTATAACCTCACTAGGGTCGGTGGAATCGAAGTTTAGCTAAGTAAAGAGGAGGTATTCATAGGGAATTTTGGTTTATAGTTTCACAGAAGGAGGAAAACCCTCCAAAATAACTGTTTCAAGGTGTGAGAGTATTTTTTAGAGAGAGAAGGTTTTTGCTTTGGCTTGGTAGTAAATTAACATTTAAGAAATTAAAAAATTAACTAAGTGGTGTAAAATAAATTAGTTTTTTACCTCCAAGATTCCCCAAAAACAATTCAAACTTGGTTTGGAGCCCGAGCATTCATTAAGGCCTATGCATACCCCCCAATCATACATATGAGCTAACTCTAAATTTTCAAGCGCTTCGAGAAAACTAAAACTTGTCACTGAGCTAGCATTTGGAAAAAGACATTGTCCTAACACATATAACATAAACACTCTTTCGAGCTCATCAAAGTGGTCGACGTCCTCATAACTTGGATTTTATTCTACTCTCCGAGAATAGCATTGTAAGAAATTCTACTTAGACACTCTTATTCCACTGGATTTCACAACTATGTGCAAATCATTTCCTTCCTCATCAGCACAGTACAATTGAAGGCGTTCTTTCCATTTCGGTTGTGATAACCACTTCCCTTAGTCAAATGGAACCAAATCTCTCTCGTATAGTATTCACGTCAATATTTCTAACGGAGTAACTCCTATAAAAGATATTTTAAAATTAAATTTCGGCTAATCTATAGTTTTTTGCATAATCAAAATTTTTGTGAATCCTCACGTTTGCATATAAAACCAAAAATAAAAATCCAAAAAATGAATTAGAGAATAAAAAAAATTACCACATTCGAAATCCTTAAAATAAAACGTATTTGTAATCTTACACCAACGTTTAATACTACTTGAACAACTTGAGACCTATGGTTTTTGTGGTTAAAATAATAGAAACGGCACCAAGGATATCTTCAGACTCTTTCTTTCATTGCATTACGGAGCCACCCAAACACAATACTTAACCCAGTCCACCCACCTGTTATCTTGGTAAACTAACTTCTCTCTTGATGGCCCGATATATGGTCCTCGAGTACAACACCGCCCGTTTACTGTCTAACATTTTGGAACTCCACCTCTTTATCCTGATTCAAGTCCACTCAACTCATTGGTTTGTTTGATGTTTGCTCTTTTTTGTTTCTTATTTTCCTTAACAAATCCACTGTGGCAGAAGAATTTTTAGAGTAAAAAAAACTATAGAAATTTTATGAAGGAGATTGTGAAGAAATTGTGAAGAAAAATATGTTATTTATAGACGAAGGAGAGTTGGTCGGTACCGACCTAGATTCTGTCCAGTGGTAGAGTCTTGGTCTTCGGGTCGCTTACTACATTTCCTATATTGGTGCGAATAGTTTTCCCTGCCATATGGCATAGCAAACTAGCGATTTTCCCCACGTGCACATGACTTGTCCTAATAGCATTAGCACTATGATGCTCTCGCGGATACGCAACATTGGTTCAGTGATGCATTCTCAATCATGCATCCCGGCATAATAGTGCATTAGCACTATGATTTTCTCGCGGATATGCACATTGGTTCAGTGATGCATTCTCAATCGTGCATCACGGCATAATAGTGCATTAGCACTGTGATGCATTTTCGGGTATGCAACATTGGTTCAGTGATGCATTATCAATCATGCATTACGGTATAATAGTGCATTAGCACTATGATGCATTCTCGGTTATGTAACATTGGTTCAGTGATGCATTCTCAATCATGCATCACAGCATAATAGTACATTAACACTATGATGCATTCTCGGATATGCAACATTGGTTCAGTGATGCATTCTCAATCATGCATCACGGCATAATAGTGCATTAGCACTATAATGCATTGTCGGATATGCAGCGTTGGTTCAGTGATGCATTCTCAATCATGCATCACAGCATAATAGTGCATTATCAATATGATGCATTCTCAGATACGCAGCGTTGGCTCAGTGATGCATTCTCAATCATGCATCACATCATAATAGTGCATTATCAATATGATGCATTCTCAGATACGCAGCGTTGGTTCAGTGATGCATTCTCAATCATGCATCACAGCATAATAGTGCATTAGCACTATAATGCATTCTCGGATACACGTCACGGTCAATTATGCCTTTCCCGGATAAGGGTCATTTTTGACTTGTGATGCATTCTCTAATATGCATCACGCGTAATAGGGCCTTAAAACTATAATTCGAGGTCAAGGCATCCACACCCTGATGCAATCCTAAGTGAGCTTTATAAGCTTAGGGTGAAGCTTCATCCCAGGTCATGACGCGTCCCTGAGTAAGCGTCATGCAAAAATTGGGGGTGTTACAGAATCACACCAGTACTTACGGAAACGTCTTCTTAGGACTCAAGGTGGTACCTATTCGATCAAAAATGAAGTTTTATGTCATTGAGAAAGAACCTGAATATCATATGATACTGGGAAGACCATGGATTCATGAAAACAAGGTTGTCCCCTCGACTTATCACCAATGCATAAAGACCGAAATGAGAAAATAATCCAAATTCCGGCGTCTTCATCTTCTTCTGCTCATGTTTGCGGTGCCGAGTGGTTGTTTCATAAAAGTGGTAAAAATATGTTCGTTCGCTGAGACTTGTGAAGATTCGTTTTATACCTAATTATGAATTAAACTAGAAAATAAGTAAAAGATTTTAATAATATTGGGAAGAACTGGAACTCAGGATTCTACCAAAATCACTTCTGAATGATTTCTACAATGATTCTTTAACAATTATAGCTCTTTTATTGACTCTGTTTCTTTGCCAAAAGTAGATTTCTGAAACATTAGTTGTAAATTACAAGCATGGCGCATCAAAAGCTCTTACGTCCCAGCATACACCATCAAACAAAATGACAACTAATTAGAAAAATCAAAAATCAATTAAAAATCAATGCAAAAGTCATTAAGAATCAAAAATAGTTACCATTCATTCATGAAATATGGCTTCCTCCATTGTCCCAGTGGTTGGGTTTAACTCCTCATGATGTACACACTCTCAAAAAAATTATTCATGGCTCAAAAGTGTGTAAAAGAAGAAAAAAATAGTAGAACAAATGGTTCACAACGGTGTAAATGTGTTGCAGACTACTGTTTTCACTGTTACAAAAGAGAAGTGTTTTCAGCCGAAGATAAACGTTGCAGATGCTAAGATATTCGTTGCAAATGGGTTGAAGAAACCGTTGCAACTGAAGATAAACATTGCAAACACGAAGATAAACGTTGCAGAATGATTGAAGGAATCGTCGCCGTATCCCTGTTCTTCACGTTCTGCAACAACAATTCTCTTTTTTCTTGTTTTCTTCCCGAGCCTCTGATGTTGTTTTGATAGTGGTAAATAAGGTGATCGTTTCTCGAACTT
>JAJJMC010003991.1:16212108-16240780 GCA_023531435.1 Papaver californicum
CTTTGCCCATAACTTCCTCATACGAGATCAGAATGACCTCGTTCTTTAGCCGTTGGCTTCGTAATTCAATTTCCTACACTGTGGAGGGTGAAAGGCCTAAATTCAGCAGAGTTTTACTGGCTCTTCGGTAATTCTTCTCATACAGCTCCATTCTGCGGGTTTCTGAACTGTAACCTGAAAAGACAACTAAACTTCGAAAGTAATCAAAATACCTAATAATTCACTCAAATATAGCACATAAGGGTCAGGAAAAACTACTTTAAATGTATGATTTATGCACCTATCACAAGGAAAGCAGGTGCGACGCACCTAGAAATAAGAGGCGACTCAAAATTCCTAGTCAATCAGATAAATGGAGTTTACTCGCTTAAAGAGGTAACAATATCCCCTCATAGGACAGAAGCTCAGAAATAACTAACTCATTTCGCCGAAGCCGTGGTGCTTCATGTTGGTCGAAATAATAATAGACGCTGACCTCCTCGCCACGTTAGCCTACAAACAACAATTCGAATGAGCAGAAAATACCTTAATGGTGCAGAGACGCATTGTACCCTCGACATGGTTAAATCAACCCGAACACGATTAATTCACTAGATAGAGAACACCAATCATAGAAGAACTTACAGAGGAAAGTCATCCTCAAAGACCTGAAGAACTTCTTCTTACTTCACGGAGAACTATATCATATGAATCCAGACGGGTCCCTTTCAAGATGTCTCGGATATCAAGAGGCGCAATTGCAACTTAACCGCGTTCATGGTAAAGTATGTGGAGAGACAATGGTCGTAACTCTCTACCGCCGACTCCAACATCTAGGGTACTATTGGCCTACAATGGAGAAGCAATCTCGAGCATTACAAGGGTCATGTTCCAACTGCCAAGCACAACCACATCAACTAGAATCCCTGATGATCCATCATGGTGGAGACTTGAGAGAGTTATAAATAAAATACCTACGTGATAACTGGGGACTAGATCTTATCGGCAAAATTAATCCAACATCATCGAAACAACATGATCATATAATCACGACCACTGAGTACTACACCAAATGGGTCGATGCCATCCCTCTCAGTAGCACATTGGAGAAACTATAACGGCTTTCATCAAGGAATACATTATATGCAGGTTCGGTGTATCTAAACACATTATCATAGATAACGGTACTCCTTTTGCTAACCAGACCGTGACAGAACTGCTTCAAAAGTACGACATCAAACAAGTGTTTCTACCCCTTAGTACCCACAATGAATGGGCAAGCAGAAAGTACCAACAAGACACTGATTCAGATTCTTAGTCGTACAGTGTATGATAATCCTAGATCGTGGCATGAACAACTGCTCATGGCGCTTTGAGCATACAGGACGGAGCTAAGAAAATCCACAGGGACCTCCCCTTATTCACTTGTATATGGTGCAGATGTCATCCTCCCTGCAGAGATAAAGATCCCTTCAGCCCGAATTGCAGCAGCCAGCCGAGTATATTTAGATGAGGCCGAGATCCCCAGGTTTCGGGTTGCGGAGTTGGACCTCCTAGAGTCAAGACATTCCAAGGCAGAAACATAACTCGGATGAAGTGAAACATAACTCCTGAAGTGAAACATAACTCCTGGATATTCATCTATTGTTCGTTCTATCGACATCACCTATTATATGTATTAGAGTCGTAAATTTCACTGGGACGCCCTAAGCATGGCACATCAAAAGCTCTAAGTCTCATGCATACACCATCTAATTGCGTTAGCAAGAAAATTAATACGAAACTAATTATAGGTTAACAAATAATATCTGGCTCTTCTAAGCATACCCCATCTAAGGATTTAACCCAAGCATAAAAATCAAATAAGTAGACAAACATATTTGTTATCCTATTAATTCTGCGCATAGGTTACTGTAATGTACAGAACCGGTGAAGCAACAACTAATTTTTTATCAAATCAATAAATCAAAATCATGGAATCAATCTATTCAAATCATAATAGTCTGTATCAAATAAATCAATTTATTTGATCTAAAACTTTAAGTGGTTTCAACATAAGCCCTAGCTACAAAATTAGTGAGACATGGAGATGGATTTCTTAAAATCCATAAAAATAATTAACATGAATAGAGAGAAAGAATTAAACCCAAAATCCTGCGTTGTCCTTTCTTCTCTTGTACAGCTTCCAACCCAGGAGAACCAAACGAAAAGCAGCCAGCCGCACTCCTCCTCTCACCTTCAAAAACAATGTCATACAAGTAGACCCTAGCCTTCTCTCTTTTGTTATCAGACTCCCCAAAAAGAGATAGCCCTCCTTTCTTTCTGTACACTGCCCCCTACCGTACAGAAAATACATAGCTTTTCCTCAGACCAAACCTAAAAGCCAAGACCTTACAGAAAATACCTAGCTTTTCCTTCCAATCTATTATCTTCTCTCCCTGACGCAAGTTGTCAGCCCCCTTCTATCTCCAATCCCTCTCTTTCACCCACAACCTTCTCACGTCTCTACCAATAAGAGATAGCCTACTCCCCAGCCTAAAAACCTAAAAAGAAAACTCCAAAGTAAAGTCCTCCTCTCTTTCTTTTTATACCTCTCCAAAAACAAGAAGCTCGTCCCCACCTTCGCATCACACACGTGTTGTCTGCCTACTATTAGCCAATTCTCTTCTTAATTCCCAAAAGAAGTATGACACCCAACAGTCTCTCATCTATTTGTCTCACGTCGCCATCAATGTTCCCCTAATTGGTTCAAACTCCAGGTAGGTCCCAAGTGTAGTTAAGGCTACTTCCTCAACTCTTTACATCTGCTGCGCCATAACAAATTGGGTAAAAAAATACATCATCAAGTCAAAGACGTATGTTTGTTATATTCAAGTAAAACTTCCACCAAATACTCCAGCCATTTGCTTTAATTGTTAATGGATGAATCCACAGATAGAACTTCATCGAAGCTCAAAAGAATTAATGATCCAAAACGTGCTTCGCACACCAATTACAATAAGGGCCAGCAATCCGGACATGACCGATTGACTGATTTTCGTACCGAAGCCATATTTCAGTTCAGCAACCAAATGTATAGGCATCAATCCAAACTCGGAGTAGAGGAGCCGTTTTCGCACAAAATCCATATTTCACTAATGTACCTGTATAATGAGCTAAAATATAAATTAGCATAAAAATATGGATTAGTAATATATAAAAATAGGATTAAATAATACATAAAATGTGTCTATCATGATGCCCTAGGATCATGACGCTCATGCCCTTAGATCGTGACGCCTTTGGTTGTGATACCCTTGCTTGGATCATGACGTCTTTTCCTTGGCTCCGTGATGCCCTTGGCTCATTGACTCCCACGCTTTTGGCTCATAACGCACATGCCCTTGGCTCGTGACGCCATTGGCTGTGGCGCCCTTGTCTAGCTCGTGATTCCCTTGGCTGTGACGCCCTTGCCTGTATAAGTCGTGACGCCCATGCCCTAGCTTTTATGTGTCCCTTGCATTCTCAGCGTCAAGGTCGATATGCCTCTAAGGTTATTTTATTCCTAGATAACTTCTTGGCGTATTAGCCCTAGCTCCTATGTGTCGCTACCAACTCCAACACCCTTGGCTCTTATGCGCCTCTAGCCATGCCAAGCACGTCCTTATATTAATGCTAAAATATCATTTCTAACTATACAATTGAAGTGCTAACTCCAAACCTTCTTGGTACTAGCTTTCTAGCCCTAGTACGATTGATATTTACTAGAGGTTATGCATATTGGTCTTATTCCTGAAACGTTATCACATTAGCCTTCTGTACAAAAGAATTATCATATTATTATATGCGCTAAGTAGATAGTGTTAGTTTTGCTAGTTACTTCCTCAGAAATACACCTTTCTTCTCAATATAGATCATACATTGAGTCTTATATGAATTCCAGCAGGTCTCCTTGCTCGAGGAACCCTCTACAATATTTGGCCTCAAAGGCCTCTCAGACTTACGATAATTCGCTCCTAAGCTGATACTTTGCCATTAAATATGCCATGTTACTTTCAAACAAGTACATGACCATTAAAATTCCCAGGCTCGACACTAATCAGTCTGGATATCAATCAAGTGAGTCACACAACTTGTCTCACTGACTTAGCAGGTCATTTGACTTGACTTGACTTAATCAAAACCATAGTGGCTTATAAATCCATTATTTCCATGAGATATCAAATACAACATGGGGGGATTCTCATTGGGGTATTGTTTTGGTGGTCTACAACATCGTGGGTGGTGATCCAACCCCCACGAACAAGAAGTGGGCGGCTACAGAGCAGTTGAGAGGATGAAGAGTAGTGGTCATACAGGTCTTCCCTACTTTCCGGGCACCACCCCACTACAATGTCCATAATCATCACTTCTCCATCTCTCCCTAACTTCCACAACTTACGAGAATATCAGTATGTCTTTTTCAAGCTACAAATAGATGATTTTCATATATTCGAAACAAGACAAAATGAGACAACCACACATCAGTCTGCAGAAACCAAAACCTACAGAATTAGCGATTCCTCTACAGAGAATCCATTCTTCTTCACACACTATTGATATCTATGAACCTTTTTTGCCTCCCTCCCCTAAGACCTACCCAAATCCTTTCAAACTTTGTAGTCAAAGCGGACGTGAACGACCATTTCTTGGTTTAGTCTCGTCTTGTTCCAGCTTGATCTCTCGAACCTACTTGAAGTACCATTTTGCAGTATATTTGTTTTTACCCTAAAACAAAAATAAATCAAGAAATAGTTTTGGTCATCTAACATTGAAAAAAAGATTGACATACAAACACTTGTGGGTTCAACCGAGAAGTGTTCCCATACTCTAGACAATCATAAACATTAATCAGGTTTTCCAGTCTATGAACTTCAAATTGTAAATATCTTAAAAAAAATCTACCCCATCTATTGATGAAGGTTTTTAAGCCTTGCGGTTTCTTATTTAGTAAAAATCTAGGATTACTGATGTGATTTGGGATTACCCAATAAAATAACCGCAATCGCACGGCGTCTAACTAGTAGACAACGGTAAGTACGGGTCGAACCCACAGAGAGCGGGGAAATACTGCAATTAATATCTCTAATAAACTAACCAATAGGAATATTTTTGTAATTTTTATATTAATAAATAAAATAATAAACTACTAAACTAATAAAATGTGACCGAGTAGAGAGAGTCGGTAACCAGGGTTTTCAGTATCCACCACTATTTCTATTTAATTACTGACGTGAAATATAACTCATGAATATTTAGGGTCGCAAATATCACTGGGACGCCCTAAACATGATGCATCAAAAAGCCCTAGTCTCAAGCATACACCATAAAATTGCGTTAGCGAGGAAATTGTACGAAACTAATTTTAGGTCCACAAATAATACCTGACTATTCTAAGCATACCCCATCAAAGGATTTAACCCAAGCATGAAATATCAAATAAGTAGACAAATATAATTTTTAGAATAACAACTGTATACCAGAAACATGGAACATCAAAACCATAGGCCAAGCATGCACCATAAACGACAATACAATTGTTCAAAGTCATGAATTTAATCTATTTAAATCATAATGGTCTGTATCAAATATTTAATTAAATTGATCTAAAACTGTAAGTGGTTTCAACATTAAACCCTAGTTACAAATTAATTTAGAACATGGAGAAGGGTTTCTCAAAACCCATAAAAATTAATTAGATAGAAGAGTAGAAGAAGAAAAGATTAAACCCTTTTTAGTTTCTGCTCCTGTATACTTGAGAATCAGATAATTCTCCCTCTCTTTTTCCGGGCGTTGTCCTTCTCTTTCTTCACCTCTGTCTTCCGTTCGCAGCCTCCTGTCCAGGAGAAAATTCTCTAAAAATCAGCCTAAAAAAAAGAACCAACTGACGCAGCTATCTTCCTATTTATACTAGGTTTAGAGAAAACTATTCTCTCATCCACATGGGCTTGTCCCCTTCAGGTGTGTACTCATATCCTAGGTCTAGCTGCCACCATCATGTGAAGCCCTTAGTCTATCTCCGTAGCCCATCCTACATCACGTCACTTTCAACCAACAGCCCTCTCTTCACTGATCACAACCGTTTGATCAAAAACAGTGAGACTCCTTCCCATTGATCAAAAACAGTGAGACGCCTTCCCATGTAGCAAAAGAGGACGCCACACCGTACAGCCTACTACTCCACCTTCTTTCTCTTTTCTTTTCTAGGTCAACAGCATCTTTTTTAGCCTTCACCTGACGCAGACAACACTAAGACAATAGCCTTCTCCAACAGCCAAGCCAATTCATCTTTCTGCCTATTTTTAACCAACGCCCACTTTCTTCATCAAAATAGAAGACTCCAACACGTGAAGTCTGACCCTTTCTTCCACCAACTCCAAACGTCACTATCTTACTAGCCACTTGACTCCACACGTGAATAAGAAAAGTTGCTTTTCTTTTTAACCAATTGTCACTTCTTGTTTCTTACTCTAGCCGTCTCTTTCATTCCTTTCCTAGCTATTTCTCTAGCTGCCTAGTTGCCTCTCATAGCCATACTTCACGTGAACTTCTTCCTATCTCTCCTATGTGACAGCCATACTTCTTGATCACATCATCTTACTCTACGTCATACTTTCTTTCTTCACGTCTAATACACGCTCAAACCCTTGAATCATAACTCTCCAAAAGAAGTCTTCCTCCTGATGCGTTGTCAAACTCACGTGTTGTACGTTTGACATGTTTATCCCCATTCCAAAAGCAATTGTCGCAACAAAAACACATAGGGTTCGACAATGACATTGAGAATAATGCTTGCAGACATACAGTTAGCCAAGTTTAGTTCATAACTTTATATATATGTGAACCACCTATTAAAGAAATAAAATAATAATATTAACATAAAATTAAATACTAACAAATATTAATTAAGAGGTAAATATGTATAAATTATGCTTGCATCAATTACCACAAATGAAAGATTTGTCCTCCAGACTTTCATATTATCCGAGAAATATATATGAGAAAGAAAATAATTTCCAAACCTAAAAGGAAATTTCGATGAAATACCATAACTCCAATTGAGCATTATGGGAGTGTGATCTGAAGCTGGCAGTTTTATCTTAAATTGGACCAAATTAGGACATCTCTCCTCCCAATCCGCAGAACATACAAATTTATCAAATCTTGAGAGAATAAGAGTATTTTGAGAATTTATATTCCATCAAAACGAATAATACTCGTACGATTACCGTCCTGAACTGCTAATTAGGGTCGAGAGTAATAAATGGAATACAGTTAGCAATTATACCATAGCAAAACAAAAAAAGATTAAAAAAAAAAACTACTAGGTTGTTGTCGTGGTGCAGTGAGCATCTTCATTTTGGTACAAGTTAGACCCACTTAACATCAACTACAAAATAGTTCGTTAGGTAGAGGAAATCCAAGAAACGTGACACCAACAGCCTATGTAGGGTCAGTAGAAGAAATCCAAGAAACGTGACACCAACAGCCTATGTAGGGGAGACCTAGGAGCTCCGATTTTTTAGGATTCTTTTTCTTGAGAAGTTTAGGGTTCTTGAGAACTTAACCAATTGCTCACGTAAATCTGGATCTCTTGGATTGATTCTATGGATCTCAAACCACCTGATCGATCTGGTGATCCAAGTTCTAATAATAAAAATCAAGCTGGGAAGGATGGAAACACTAGTTCAGGTGAAACTAATAATGTTCTTGAACCTGTTGCTAACACCGGAGATGGAACCCTAACTGATGCTAAATCAAAAACCAATAACAACGAAACTAAATCTTTTGTTTCTCTGTTTAAGAATAGGAAACATGTGGTTTCTAAGATTAACGTGGAAGAATTATCTGATCTACCGAATCTTGAGGCGGGTAGCATGGTAGTCAAGCTACCAAAATCAAGTCATGCATGTGCAAAATCTCAATGAAAATTCAGTCTTGTTGGTCGTTTATATTTTAAACTGGATAATGAATTAGATAATAAACGTGTTAGCTATGATGGTCCTTGGAAGGTTAAAAATCAGCAGTTGAAGGTGCAAGAATGGTCTCATATGTTTGATCCTGATCAAAAAACTACTAGGGCTACAGTTTGGTGTCGTTTGCATGGCTTACCAATTGAGTTTTGGGATGAAAAATAACTTTTTTGAATTTGCAGGGCTTTGGGAAAGCATATGGTTGTGGATAAGAGGATGCTTGATCATGAGTATGGTTATTTTGATAGTGTTTTGGTTGATATTGAGTTTTCAATACCAATCAAATATGAAATCTTCATAGAACCTGAAGGGGAGGAAGGCTTTACGCAATATGTTGAGGTTTTAAATGTGCCTGAATTTTGTGAGCGTTGTTGGACTATTTGGCATAGAGTGAAGAATTGTATACATGATATATATGAAAGGAAGAAGATGAAAGTTGAATCTGAGAGAGATCCAGTTAGGAGAAAAGAATTATTTGAGAAACTGACAAAGCCTGGAAAAACATGGCAGCGAAAATCTGTTATTGTTGAAAATAAAGTGGAGAATAAAGCTGACAGTGTGAATGGTGAACAACCTGTAGAAGATGGTGATAAAGCACGATTGGAGCAATCTGTTGATGCTAGTGTTAAGGATTGTGAACAATCTGGGTTGATGCTAGTATTGAGGCAACCGTGGATAATGAGCTATTGACCGAGGAGATGGTTTCTGCTGAGCTTAAACAAAAGAATTGGAGGAGTCTATTGCGTTAGTTAGGGCTAGTAAAACTATTGCAGCTGTGAATTTAAACAAACTTAGAAAGGCTAATACAGAGAAGAAGAAAGAACAAGTTGTAAGAATTGATGATGGGGTGATTGTGAATGAAGCTCAGGTCAAAGTTGCTAAGGATAGTAAAGATAAACCTGGGGAAGGGGACACTGCTAGTGATATTAGTGAGTTTGAAAAAGAAGGTGGTTTTATTTCATCAATTAAATTTGCTAGACGAAGTGCTTTTTTCATTAATGAGGGTGTGAAAGATATTGGGACTTCAAACAGATTTGAGGTTCCGGATAATACTGAGGTTATGAATGAGCCTGCTACTAATCAAGCAACAACAGAGGATGTAGCTTAGCAGTCTGAGAGGGAAGAGAAGAAACAAGTTAAGTTGGCTAAGGCAGCCAAATAGGCCAAGGAAGCTGAGAAGAAGGTGAAAGTACCAAGGAGGTCAAAGAGTTTAGCAAACTCCCCTACTAGAAAGAATTCTTAATGTGTGTTTTCTATTGGAATGCACAAGTCCTAAATAAGGATGGTGCTAAGGCAAAACTAAGGGAGTTGGTTCATTTACATAAGCCTAAAGTTGTGTGTACTGCTGTAGCTATGGATCACTGCACGGTTAGGTTTGTTCGTAGCTTAAAGCTTGATGGGTTCAGTGAGGATGTTGTTATGAATGAGGAGGATGGTTTGAAAAGTAATATTTAGATTATATGGGCTAATAGTCTTAGTAAACCTGATATAATTTCGTGTGGTAGACAAGCAATTACGCTTGCTTTTGATGGAGTTTTTGTCTCTGATGTGCATGCGTCCTACAATCCTATGACAAGGCGCAATCTTTGGACGCAATTGGATTTTATTTCTAGACTATGACTTGTTCTAGGAGATTTCAATTGCATCTTGAGAATGGAAGATAAGAAGGGTGGTCAAATTCCAAAAGGTGTATATATTAATGAATTCAGAGGCTGGATTGGTGATAATAGTCTTGCCGAAGTTGATGTTATTCGTAAGAAGTTTACTTGGTGTAATAGTCAGAAAGGTCATCAAACAATTATTTCAAAATTGGACCGAGCGTTAGTTAATGATGCTTGGTTGGAGAAGTTTGATAATTGGCGTTATAAGGCTCTTCCAAGGATTGCCTCAGATCATTATCCTCTTATGGGGTATTCTTTGTTAATCCAAGACCGGTAAGAGATCTTTTCCATGTGCAGAAGATGTGGTTTGACCATGGAGATTTTATGAGATTGGTGAAAGACAATTGAGAATTGCTTTTGTATGGTGCTGCGCCTTATATCTTTGTTAATAAAATGAAACGTTTGAAAGTTGCTTTGAAATATTGGAATAAGAATGTTTTTGGAAGCATTTATATTCGGCTTAAACAGGCTGAACTTAAAAAAGAGGAGGAGTCTGACTTGTTGGATTATGATCCTACTAATGAAGTACAGTTTCTGTGATTGGAAGATGCTAAGAAGGTTGTTGAACATGTTCGTATTGAGCGAGTTGTTATACTTAGAAAGATGTCTAGGAAAACTTGGATGGAGGATGTACAAGATTCTTCCACAACAACATTCGCATGAGAAGGAACCAGAATACTATATCGGAACTAAAAATTGATACTAACTCTACTTTGGTTTTGTAAGAACGAATTAGTGATTACATTGTTAATTACTATAAAGAAAATTTTACTAGTGACGTGACTAATGTTGATGATAAACTCTTTGATGTTTTCCATGAGAGTATTTCTGCGGAGGAGAGTGATGTTATGGATGCTATCCTAAGCATTGAGGAAATTAAAGAAGATGTCTTTGATATAGGAGATGAAAGTTCATCGGGGCCTGATGGGTTATCAAGTATTTTTTATAGGCATTGCTGGGAAGTTATTTCTTCTAATTTATATAAGGTTGTTGTGAATTGTTGGGAGATGAGGAAGATCCATAATGGAATTAATTCTAGCTTCGTTGTTCTTATTCCCAAGAATAATGCTTTTGATGCTATTAAGGACTATCGGCCTATTGGTTTGAGCAATTTCTTTTTCAAAATTTTTACTAAGATTCTTGTTACTCGTCTTGGTAAAGTTTTGGGAAAGATTGTTTCCGAGGAACAAGTTGTGTTTATAAAAGGTAGGATATTCATTAAAATATTAGTTTGGCTTCTGAGTTGGTTAATGAAATTTCAGTTAATAGAAAACATGGTAATGTTGGTTTAAAGCTTGATATTTCCCAAGCCTTTGATACTGTCAGCTGGGACTTTGTTTTGAGTTCTTTAGGAAATATGTTTTCTCTGACAATTGGTGTACTTGGATTTTGAGTACTTTGCATTCAGCTAGGATTTATGTTCTTATAAATGGAAGTTCAGAAGGTTTCTTTAGCATTTCTAGAGGCTTGAAACACAGTGATCCATTATCACCTCTTATTTTTGGGTTTATTGAGGATGTGCTTAGTCGTAATATTTCCTAACTCTTTGCTGAAAAGAGTATGCAATTCATGGTAAAAAAAAAGGGGGGTGCGCCAACACACATGTTTTTTGCTGATGATATTTTGCTCTTTTATAAAGGTAGCTTTCAAAGTCTGCAAGCTCTTTTGAATCTTCTTGAGGTATATCAACAGGTTTCTGGACAAATTATTAATTACAAGAAGAGTAAGTACAAATATGGTGGAGGATCTTATGAAAAAGGCAGAGGAATTGGTTTCTGGGTATGGAGCGTGCCTTATTCCCAGATAAGTATTTGGGTGCGGAACTCAAACCTGATATGGTAAAAAATATTCATGTTCGTTTTGTGGTAGAGAAGATTATGGATAAGTTAGCTGGATGGAAGGGTCAGATGCTATCTTTTTAAGGCTAAGTTGGTCTTGGTGAGATTAGTGATTTCAAGTTATGTAATTCACTTTGTGGCCGTTTATAAGTAGCCGAGAAAAATGATTGGGTTGTGTGTGAAGGCTATTCGAAATTTTATATGGTCTGGGGATTCTAAGAAGAGAAAGTACTTCACTATTGCTTGGGATAGTCTGTGTTGTACGAGAAGGAAAGGTGGTCTTGGTATTAAACGACTTTCTGTTGTTAACAAAGTTATGCTAATGAAATTATGGTGGAGCATAAGGGAGTCTGACAGTTTGGGCCAGATTTCTTAAAGCTAAGTACTTCAAGGTAAATGGTAATATTATTGATTACAAACTTACTTCTTCTGTTTTTTCTAGTGTGAGATGGATTTATAAGTTTGCCGAGAAACATACGAGGTGTGTTATTGGTGATGGCGCTGATACTTCCTTATTTTTGATAATTGGTATGGGGACTTTTCTATAGCAAGAAGGTTGGGTTGTGTTTCGTTGGCAAGAAATGATGTTTCTTCTACTGTCGTTGATGTAATAGTGAATGGTAGGTTGGAAGTACCGAATGGAGTAAGGCAGATTATGTTGGATGTTGGCATTGATGTAAATAATCTCCCAGTCATTGCTGGTAGAAAGGACTATAAAGTTTTGACTCTGGATCAGAAAGGGGTTTTCTCGGTGAAATCAGCTAAGGAAATATTGCGAACAAAGTATGATGAAGATGCTACAACAAAGTTATTTTGGAGGAATTGTATCCATCCAATGTTGGCTGCTCAGTTTGGAAGATATAGAAGAAAGAGTGTTGTCCTACACAGGATTTACTGGTTTCTAAGTTTCAATATTCTCTGGCTAATATGTGTTATTTGTGGAAGAGAGATTCTGAATATCTTGACCACATAACCTGGAGATGTCGCTTTTCTAGAAGGATTTGGAGTTGGTGTGAAGGAGTGTTTCATATTAAGCCTAATATCGATCTTTTAACTTCGTATAAATCCTCTAAGGGGAAGAGTAAGATGGTAAGAGAGTTATGGCTATGAGCTAATATTGGGATTCATGTTGAATTATGGAAATTGTGCAATATAGCTTGTTTTGATAATATTGAGGTGCAGTGGTTGGGTTTTAAATGGCGTGTTTATCAGCTAATCCGTGATAACTCGATTAGAATAATGAGCAATATGCATAACACATTTTATGATTTAAACATTCTGAGCTATTTAGAGTTTAGTCTAGAAAGGTAAAGACCTTAAGCCCTATGGAGATTTCTTGGAGTCCGCCAGATGTGGATGAGTTGATGATTGGTTGTGATGGTTCAGCACTGGGTTACCCAGGCCAAGCTGGGGCTGAGGTGATTGCTAGAGATAATATTTGCGTCATTCTTGGTACACTGAGTGTTGGAGTTGGTTGACAAACAAATTATATTGCTGAGATTTTTACGGTCATTTGGTTTGGAGTGGGCAATGAGATATGGGAGGAGTAATATTTGTGTAAACTCTGATTCTAAAAGTGTTGTTCAAGCCTTTAGGAATGGGGATTTGCCATGGTTTGTTGTTCAACTTTGGAAGGTAGCTTGTGCTTGTTACACTAATATTAGGTATGAGCATGTTCATCGCGAAGTAAACTTCTCGACTGATTTTCTTTCGAAGAGGGCTTGTCTTTTGGCTGATGGTAAACGAGAATTTTTCGATGGTCGTTCTGGTCCTATACCTTTGGTAGAATGGCCGGGAAAAAAGTATTATAGATTTAGTTAGTTTTCTTTGTGAGAGCATGTCGGCTCTCTTCTTGATTTTGTTCTTTTTTCCTTTCATATAAACTTTGTTTTTATAATTTTTGCTTTATAAAATTTTGACTTAGCAAAAAAAACAACATCCTATTTAGGTTTGAATTTGAAAACATTTACTTTCAGGATTTTGTACTTGTGTTTATGGGTTGTATAAGACTGATTGCCATAAAAAAAAAAAAGCCATCAGCTCATCGCTATAAATCACTGTTATGAATGAATGGTATATTGGGATCTACGTTACGCATAACATAATGAGTAAGATTTCAATTTTATGCTTCAAAATTAAGATCTCATCATTTGAATTTCTGTTACGACCTCCTCCACCCACAAGAAGATTCAAGAGAACTAAAAAATAAAATAAATCATTGTTATTATATATAGTGGAAAAAAGAAGGGGCATTATGAGAATCAAACTTGAGACCTCTCGCACCCAAAGCGAGAATCATACCACTAGACCAAATGCCCCATTCTATAAATAAAGACTTTAATATATATAATTGATCACAATTTCTCCGGTATTACTAAGCCCAAAAAAAAAAACAAATGCTCCTAAGATACTCTTAACTTGAAAATGTATAAGGTAACCAAGGACGATTCAAAGAGGATTCCAACCAAGAAATAGATGTTCATATAAACTGCGATATACTTTGCCATATCTAATAACAACATCAACCTTGCAAGTGAGTTTCAAAATTAAAATAAATATTGATCATGTCACAAGACTGTGTTAATGTACCATGAACTCTAAAAATCAAACTAAAGAATGGCATGATCACCTGAGAGGCCAGGTTGAACACTGTTAAGGGGTATAGAGAAAGCAAGAAGAGTTGCTAGGATATCATTGGATACCCATCATAATGTAATAAAGGCTTTTTTTAAATATAGGCCACGCATTTATTATCTATAACCCATATAAAATAAATAATTAATCGAACCAAAGAGACCCTTATAATTATTTCACATAGCCCGTAAAATTATACACAATTATTATACTAGACCAAAATAACTGAACAAACTTTCAAATCCCTAAATCAACAAAAATAAAATAACTTTTATAGTTAAGTTTATGTAAGATACATGGGTTAATCGATGATTTGGAAGAATGTTCAATACCCTCAATCAAATTTAATTTAACCATAATTGAGAAAAAAAAAACGTTATCTAATTATAAAACATTTTCTTTATGGATTATGTCTATGGAGTTTTAGAAGAATATTTCTAGGAGAGAAATCAAAATCTTAGTTAATTCCACTTCGATTGGTGTTGTTGTGGGGATATAATTAGAATTAATTTAAATTATAATTCAATCTAGATTAAAGAAAAAGTTTGGGTTTAATTTTATTTTGAGAAAAAGTAGAAATTAAGGTTTATTTAACTACTGATAAATTTATGAGAATTGGGAAAGAAGAATTACAATTAGTTTGGATTTAAAGAAAAGTTACAGTTTATTTTAATTTTGAGGAAGAAATAGGATTTAAGTTTGATTGTTAGTAAATAATTAAGACTTGTTTGATTTTACATTTTAACTTAAATTATATGGGTTAGTGCATGAGTTATATAAGAGAAGCAGCGATCAAAAAGAGTTATAAATGCATGAGTTATATAATAAGATAAATTATCTAATGAAGAAGAAATTACAAACATTGTATAGCGAGAGCCTATTGATTAAGCGAAACCATTTTTATCCTATGAAAAGACGACCAATATGAAGGCCGACAAATGTGATTGATACCCTACACCAAATTTAGGATTTTACAACATTCGGTTTTTCGGCTTTGCAACGTTTATCCGTTGCATATAAATAATATACGTTGCACTAAATACTGATTATCGGATATGAAAAAGGAAATAGGATAAGCTAGTTTCATTTCAAACCGTAGATACTATATGCGATTTTCTTCATCGGAAACCCAATTTTTTTTTGCAAACTGTTTTCTTTACTTTTTTAAATTTGAGTTTTAAGTTTTGCTACTACATCTGGTTGATTTGATTTTAAGGGGTTTATTTTTATCTAGGAATTTATAAGTAGACAGAATCATTTAGTTTTAACATTTGTAGGGTTCTTTTTCATTTGGGTGTTTTTTGGTTTTTCTTAGTAGAATATAATCACTTAGATCTAAAATTTGTGGGGTTTGTGTTGGGTTGATCAGGGTTTAGCCGTTTCGTTTTTTTTTTCTTCATATTATCTTTAAAGCCCTAGATTTATAATTCTTTTTTCTAATTGTTTCTTAATCAAGAGATGGAGATAGTTTATGGTGTTGATGATGATAACTTTGAGGTGACTAGATCAGCTACTGCAAGATTTGTCGTGGACAAAGACGCTAGAATTTGTTAATGCATGATATGGTAGCTCAAAGGCATACCCGTATCCATGTTTCGGTAAGTATAAAGCCAATTATAACTTCTACGTGTGAGACTTATGTCTATAACCTTGTTACCGATTCTGCAATTCGTTCTCTTGTGTAAGAGCAAAAATATAACAAAAGAAGTATATATTTTTGTAAGATTTTATTGTTAATGTAACCCAGTTAGGTAAGTGATTTTATTATGTCTTCTCATGATTGCAGTCAAGTGTTGTGTCTGATGTACAATTATACAGGTGAAGTTTTTGAAGAAGAGTAAAAAGAGGAAAATCCCAACCCATGCTCTTTTCTTTCTCTTCGTGCTTGCAATTTGAATTCGTAGATTAGTCTAATCAAGACTAGTCTAGTCTATGTAGAAGAATTGATTAGACCAATAACTTGGCATTCTTGTCTAAGCAGTTTGCCTGGGTTAAACATAATTGTCTCAACATAAATAGTTAGTTTAATCAATGAAGAAGAGTTTGAAACTCTAGAAAGTAAGGAGCGAATTCTGATTGTTATGATGGTTTCAATTTGAGATGGCATATATGGATAGGCCAAATATAAAACAAAAAAAAAATGCCAAAGATATGTGACATGTTAGTAAGTTCATACAGGGGCATATATAATTGGTACCTGAACACTTGATAAGTACGTTAAGACTTTAAGTTTTATGCCATCATACAAACCTTAAAATCCAAAATGAGTGCTTCGTCTTTTTCGTATGGATGCATTGACTAGTTCTTTAACTTTTATTCTCCGTCTATGATTTATTGTGCAGTTGCTTCTATTTTGCTTAATTTGAACTGTTAAAGTTTATCTCATTTGAGTTCCTCTCGCAGCCTTCATGGATAAGGGAATATTTCTCTTAGCAGCACGAACGTTCAGGCATGGTGCCCATACAGAGTATATTATATCACTTGATGCAGATGACGTACCTCAAGGAAGTAATGCATATGTTGGGAAGTTGAGGTCAGATCATTTTTGTCTACTCTGCCATTCTCCTGTTGTAACCAAAGATGACCATTAGATTTTGAACTGTTATTTTGTGTTGACACCATTTAACTATTTTTTATCAGGGAATTCAAAATATTTTTTTCGTGCAAGATAATATTGTTCTTAATATATGGCTGATGACATATCATGGGTTTTGTTTTTTCTTTTTTGGAAGAGATTTGTTGATTACATTTGGTATCTTGTTTGCAGCAGTTGAAGTCAAAACAATGTTGTGGCGTATGCTGGACGGTTTTTCTTGCGTTCAGATTCTCACCCACTCCTCCAAAAACTTTCAAGAAGTAAACAAGGATTTTCTTGCGTTCAGATTCTCACCCACATGGTTTTTCTCAACTGAAATAAGGTTAAACTTTTATCTTCTTTTATCTTGGAATTGAGATATTTTGTTATGTAGTATTTTAGTTGGATCGCAAAGATTATTGTAAAGGTGTAATTGGTTAACTTGGAGTTATTATTGTTATTGATTTTTGAGTTAAGCTGCGAATCCTTTTTCTTGACCTCGGTCTGACTCTAGTGTTCTTGGCTTGAAATGGTGTTGGAGCATGTCTATTTACACCTGAGGATAGTATAAAACTTACCGCAAGTAGGGAACTTTAGATGGAATGGATTCTTTTCTACTTCTGTAGGCAGGAAAAGAGAACACTACACTCATAGACTTTTATGACATTAATCCCGCATTAAGATTATTATGTGGGGTATCACAAGTAAGAAGAAGGGAAAAAGTTGTGTGAAGTTATTCAATGTATTGCTTATTGGAACAACTTGATTATATTGGTACTGAATCTACTGATTGCATCTTGAAAGTTCAAAAATACTTTTGAGACCATTAATTCCATGAAAAGATGGATTTTGTGTGAATACTGAGAGTCTTTTAGCTGGCTAGTGATGTATTTTTTTAGATTGAGTCGGTCTGTTGTAATTAGATTGAAATTGGACTTCATTCTATAGAAGATTTTATTGGAAATCTTGCTTTTGACAATGTTACTCCCTGGAATCCCATTCGTTTGGATGTGGTGTTCACTATAGAAGAATATAAGTCGTAGAATGCATTCCGGCTAATTTTTTTCCCAAAAAAACTTCCAAATTTACTTTGCAGACTTTGATGCTAAGCGAGCAATGGTTCTGCTGTTATTGTTCGTACTTTATTATACTTAGATGTTCAAATATTACACAACATATTATATAGACAATATCTAGCTTTACGTTCACCTAGTTCCTTGTACTTAAGGGAACATTACACCTAATCTAAAACGGGCCAAGAAAAAAATCTTCAAGAAGACTTTCATTGTATTAAAATTATAAAAAGGAAATGTCATTGTCCATGGTTTAATATTGCATATGCATACTCATGCTGAAAATTAACCAGAGAGTTTTTAGCAAGGTTCTGTTTGAACTGTCTTTTGTCCTCTTCATTTTATTATTATATTCTTATCAGTAGTAATATTACTTTTGCGTCGTGGTTAGATTTTCGTTGTTATAATTTTACAAACCATACTAGAAGAGGTTGTAACCTCCACACTTGGCAAGCTGATGCTAGTCTTATTCTTAGAATGCTGTGAGCCAAAATATCTATCTCAAAGGTTGATACTGGTGCACTTTCGACAGCCATCTCATGGGTTTTTGATTTGTATGCGTGATAAAATATGCTATCATTGTCCAGCCCGTTTAGTCTTCCATGTTTCCATATGCAGACTTTATGTTTAATTGTTTATGCTTATCATATAACTTACATGTGTTCTTGATATGTGCTTCCTGGGAATGCATAAGTGACTTATTCTAGATCCCAACTTCTTATAGTTATTGTTGACCACAACTGATGTTGTTCAAAATCCTGAAAAGTGCTAAATAATGTTTGTAATGTTGCAGAATTCAGCGAGTACATGCTAGAAAGGGCAACATGACAACTGGTTTTAGCGGGCAAATATTACTTCTCAATGACAAATAGTGTGTTCACTCCTCTCACTCACTCAACTAATGATACTGAAGGTACTGGTGGTGTGGTTACTGGGGTGTATGTCGGCGTTAATGTGCTTTGTTAGTTTAAAGGTTATTAACTCGGTGGTGCTGCAGGTAGAGGATTTTGATTTTTTTTTCAAGCATTGTTTTTTAAATTCCATTGCCTTTGGTCATATTAAATATAAGAGCATCTACAAGACAAAATTAGTTGCTGTGATGATAGTGGAATTCCAAAATTTCGTATGGAAACCTCTGATTATTATTGCCCTAATTGCAAAGCAAAGTTTAATTTTAACCCGTCAGATTCTAAAGAATATAAGCCAAAAATGAGGTACTTCTCCATTGTTCTCTTTGTTATATAATCTCATTTGAATTCCTTGATACTTGCATATACTGTTCGTTTGTTGTTTTCCTTCATTTCATACCTTATTAAGTGATTTTTGTTGGTTACGGATCTAACAAAAAAGAATGTCCCATTAATATCGTCGAGCAAGATATAACTGTTGTGTGCATTGGTTTTGAAGGGACGTATATACTTTCCTAGTCTACATTCGTAAGTGTCTAAATCTTCTAGTTATGTTCTCTAAGAGTTTCATTTTAAATGGATGATGCAATTGGTGTCTGATTGTTCCTTCCTCTTTCCAAGTATCCTTCTCCTATGTTACATGAAACTCTAATAACATAATATCCTGGCTGAGGGCAATTACATGAAATGATAGTACCTTATTCATCTTCTAAATATGGATGCATTTGGTCAATTGCAGTTACTTCCTCTAAGGCCATTTGATATATTAAGTTCTGAACTGAAGAAATAAGTAAAAATAGATTAGAGGGGGAAAATGAGAATGTTTTGTTACTTATGCAAGTATGTGATGGCAAATTGAACTAATAACTGCTTAGTAATTGGGTTTTAGGAAGCACGGGTGGTTGTATCTATTATTCTTCTGAATTTTAATTGGTTGATCATCAGAGTAACGGAAAGCTTTTATTATACTCAACAGGGCCAGTTTCAGAAGCCTCATCTTTTGAAAAGATTAAAGGCCTTATTAGTAGGCATGCTCAACTAGCTTATGTTCTCAAGAATTCTTTGAAGCTTGTAAGTGGTTAAATTCATTTAACAGTTAATTTTGCTCATTTCCTGCACATGAAAACCGTTTCTACTGGTCCGTACTTCTGGTATTTTGGTGCTGAAATCTGCAAGCTGCAAGTGAAGAAAGGAAGAAGGTCTAATCCAATTGAAGTAGTCCCTTTAGATTATTTCATCATGTTTGAACTGTTTGTATTTGGTTTTTGATGTATGTGAAATGTTTATATGTGCAGGTCACATGATTTTGAAATGTGAATAATTTTTTTTAGTAATTTTGTTCTTTTTGTTCTCATCACATGATTTTGAAATGTCTATAAACGTTTGCATAGAATTTGTAACTTTGGTTTTGCAACTGATATTAGCTTTGCTAAAATTCTAGGAGACGGAAATATCCATCGCAAATCAGTGATTTTGGTGTAGTAATTGCTGCCAAGAAACCAAGGGATATCATCATCTTCCACCAACGAAAAATCAACTATAGTTAATAACATGCAGTAGGAAACGTGTTCGTCGAAAAACGATTTACTTATATTGCAAATAACGAATTTCACCATCGGTTAATCATTCCATGTCCACTCTCTGCATCATCTACAAAAGAAGATATAGAAACCTCCCCCTCCTGATGTAAAGCACGTCATAATTTTTGGTATAACTTCGTCATTTACTTAAAATAGGTTTAGTAGGTTCAGGAAAAGAGACAAAATTAGTTTACAGAGCTAAATCTTACACTTGAAGGACTGAACGGTTAAGTGGGTGCTTCTTCATCCTCCGCTGCATCTAAATCTTAAAGCTGAAGGTGTACCCTTTTGAAAAATTAAGGGTGTATGAATTATCTTAGAGGAACCAATAACATGATCATTAAAGGGAATAACATCCAGTTTCTATTAAAAAAGGGCATGGTACTTCTCAAGAACTCTAAAATAAACAAAAAGAAAGGGTTATGTATTCCATCAAAAATGAAGAAGAAAAGTAGAAATGAACCTAACCACATAAGATAAAAATTAATCGAGCACTGAAGGTTAATAAGAATCTCTCCCAGAAATGGTTTCCTGATAAGCTCACCATGGTTATAAAGGAAAAACAACCCCAAAGTACAAAACTTGAAATCATTTTAACTAAAGGCATAGCTGATACACAGTCTCCCACCATTGTTGATCGAAGCAAATTATTAAGCCAAGTCCTATGCACATTATCAAAATGGTTAGTTTGCCTAGCTAGGTGGCAGGTCAAACTAGTTGCGCCACTATGGGAAATAGACTAAGTGATAGAGACTCTGTCGCTCGATAGATTCTATGTCGCCAACTGCTAACTCTCTTTCGATTAGAAATTCCTAATTTTCAAACTATTTTTTACACTAGGGGTATCTATATAAGTTCTTATTTTGATAATGGCCTTTCTTTATTGCAAATCCAACGACTATTTTTGATTACATGTAATTTCTATTTAGCCACACATATTTTTGACTCACAAGCTTAACATTCACGCATTTAAGTTTTATAAAACATTAGGAAAAGTAAATTATAAATTTATTTTACCTTTTCTTTATAAAGGTAAGTTATAATAGTAAAACAAACTAGTTTTTTATTTCTTTGGACTTTGCTATTTGTTTTTAATCAATGCATAGTTTTGCTTCTGAGTTTGAAATGTATTAAGAACTAGGGAAATAACTAAATATATTCAATTAAATTAATAATCTCCATCACATTCAATTAAAATTACATTTAATATGCTAATTAATTTCTTTGACCACCAGGAAAGGCCCAGTTTGAATCATATTCGCCTTGATTTAACAGGGCAATGATATAAAACCTTAGTAGGCTCAAGAGGTTTAGTTTGAATCATATTCGCCTTGATTTTGAACTAATTAACACAAAATTAAAGAATATAAAAAATCACAATTTCTCAATCTCCAGAAGCGGCGCCAAAAACTTGATAAAACTTTAATTATACCGCAAGAGCATGGTTGTCGATGAGACAGTATACAAGCACGGCTCGTTCCACAGGGATTTTAAAATTACAATTTCTAACTTTTAATTAAATAATATGCTAATAACAAATCGATTGAGTTGGTAACTAAAATTCTAAATAAACATAAACTACTCAAGTGATTTACAAATGGAAGAAAACCTAGGACTCGAGATTTCATCACAATTATGCTTACTAGATGTTTACAACCATTCTCTATAATATTCTCAAAATAGTACTCAAAACGACTGCGGGCAATTATTTACGTTTTGGAAAATATGGAATTTTAATCAATTAATTTTTTTCTCAAATGATTAATAATCTTCTCCGCTATAATAGGCTAATCTCTTATAAGAAAATATAAATTAATTATTTAAGCATTAAAGGACACATGAAGAAATTATTATCAATATTAACCAAGAAATAGGACCATGAGAAATTGATATCGAAAATAATTGTAACATGCTAGCAGACACAATAGGATTTCATCTCTAATCCTAGGGGAGTAAGCTAGATACTCATTGCAAAAAGAATGGAAAAAAAAACCTTTTTATTCATAGTTTCATAAAGATATACAAGAAAGAACTGACCAACTTCGTCGCAGAAACGTTAAGAACTGTTGAATAAAATTATGATTCAACGACACCTTCCATACGCCCTAAAATAAGCTCTGACTTATTATGTATTAAAAACTCAAACTGTTGTTAAGCTGTAGCAAAATAGTTACCAAAACTGTTGAATACAAAAGTAATGGCAACAGTTTTTGCGACTTTTTTGGAAGGTAATATTTTTCTTCTTCTTCATCCTCGAGCTTTTGTGCAGAAACAATGGCTTTTTTCGATCTGATTTTTTTCTAAAGCTTTCTGGCTCGAACCCAGCCTCCCCCAATCGATTCCTACACGTCCCCTATTTATACTAAACACCCAACATCTTGCAAATCTCTTCCAAATCCTTTCTTTAATGAGGATCAAATCTCGGAGATCACTTTCTTTCTTGGTTTGATATTTTTTTCTTAAAACTCGATCTTATTTTCTCGTTTTTAAAAATACTCGATGATTTGTTGCTTTATTAGACCCGAGTTAAGTATTTTGTTTCCTTTTTTTAGTTGTTTTGGTTCCTTATCATAACTCAAGAGAATATCTTCCAATATCAAATAAAACCCGAGTATAATATCCTTCCTGATTAATCTCTAAAAATTCTTTTTCACGATATTTTAAGTCTTTAAAATTTGCGTAACTCTTGCTAATTAAAAAAGAAAATATTCATGTCTTAATTCCTTGAAAATCTCCCAAAAGATTCAATTGAAAAACTTCACAGCCAGATAAAAAGTTTCCCACCAACATTCATGTTTGAATTCGGGAAGTGGGTGCCTTTATCACTTCTTATGGGTGCCCTTATTCAAAATGAGGGTGCCTTTAACACTTTCATGAGGTGTTTTTAGCACTTTTCAAGCATATTTTTCCATGATTATTAATTCTTCAAAAATACATACAAATAATTAAAATCATATTATTAATACAAAAATTGAGTAATAGCAATACAAATATGAGCTTAAATAGGACAAAATTGTGTCTATCAGGATGATTCAAATATGCCATAGTAATACTGTTTTGGCTTGTTCTACACACTTGTTGAAGCCTTTGAGTCATCCCAGAGTGTTGACTGTCATCAATCTGATTGGATCGCCAGTATGAGTTTCGTACTTCTCTATAATTGGAAGAAAAATATTGTATTGATGTAGAGAAGGTTCACCAACACGGAGTAAGTATACCACCAATATTGGTGTTGGTGTAGAGCAGGTTCTCCAACACGGAAATAAGTATACCACCAGTACTTTTTTTTTGAAGGATAAAATTTATTAATCTACTAAATAGAAATTACAAGAGGGTATGTGATACCCATAGGTTTAAATACATTTGGACCGATATGCCAAGAAATTACAGTAACATGACATTGAAGTGGGATGCAAATAGTATTCTCTGGATTCGAATTGCAACGAGGGTAGTTGTTAGAATTGGCGAGGTGGGTCGGGATGATGTTGTCAACGCTCCACAGGGCTTCGACGAATCTTTTCCACAAGAAAAGTTGTACTTTTAATGGACATGGATGTGTCCAAAAGAACTTGGTTATTGGTGATGTGGTTTATTACAATTGATCTGAGATGCTAGTTTGGCCTTTGTCTCCGGATGTTACGGAGTACTGCTCAAACGACTTCTGTCTACCTTCTTGTTTTACGGATTTATCCATAGCTTCAAAACGAGTCTTTAGCTTTGAGTGTGGTTTGAAGTAGAATCCAATATCTGCCCTTGAAGGATATAGCTAATGAATCTAATAATCACTACTATTACAAACTACACAACTTGAGGTAAAAACAAATACTGCATATAAAATATATGAGGTTGGTTGTGCTTTAAAATTATAGCACTTACAAAGTTTGAAAAAATAAAAGGTTCCCAACTATTATAACTTTAGGGATTAGGAATTGAGAAATTATAATAAAAACAATTAGAAATAAAGCTGTTACACTATGATTATGACTTGATTACATAATTGAGAAAACTAGACAAAGAAGCAATAAAATAACTAAAACTAAAAAGAGGACCTAGTGAAGCAGTAACTCAAAAAGAGGTAGAGTATCCACCGACCCATAAGCATGTCGTGAGGCTAATAGGCTATAGTGCTAAATTGTGATAAATGAACTTGAAAATTTTATATTCTAGTTCACAAAAATAGATCATGTTTCTGAATTTAATGGTGTTTCGACTTGTTAATGCTGATGTTTCACGGTATTTTACATGGTGACAAAATTGACACTAAATCATGTATGTTCTCAAAATCAGTTCATCAAGGTTATTGTGGATACTGGGCAACAATAGAAGGAAAAACCAAACCTTTTATTGTGCTGAAGCACTTCTTCAATGTTGTACTAAACCTTCAATTGTAGATCAATGCATTCATAACATGAAAGGAGTTAAGAAGAGTTCAATACACAAAACCACCAACCAAAAAACATCCAACTGAGAAGTTGCTGACTCAGGAACTTCTGGTGGGTAGAAGGACAAACTAAAATGCCTTACAGGGGTCAGATTCGAAGATTGATTGAGAAATTGAGAAAGGGTAGACGCATCACTAGTTTTAAGTCTAGACAAAGGGATAAGACCTCATAGAAAAGGTCAAGGAAAATACACTGCAAGTTTACAACTAAAGCACAAACATGGTCAATAACTTAGGTTTACAGTGAGATGTACTTAAGAAGAGATTGTTCTGTATGAATTAGGTATTTAAAAAGGTGGTTTTTGAATCATTATCATAGGATAAGGGAACATCAATTCTGATGGGTTAATCTGATGAATTCTGATGAATAAATAGGGGTCAAAGTTTTGATAATTATGTTGTACAAACATGGTTAAAAGGCGTAATTGTGGAGCTGGTATATATATTGCCTCATGAATCGAGTCTTCAAGAAGACACTGACCTGATTGTCTCTGTAATAAACTCGAATGAGTTATTTTGATAAGTTGAAAGATGTTACCTGTCAGAAAATCCTTTAAAATTGTTGATGTAGTTTCAATCTAAGCTGTAAAGATCAGAAACATCATCGCCAAGATCAGACACAGGCATGAGCATCCAAAATCCAAACAAAAAAATTGAGACAACACCATCAATATGAAATTAAACTGTTTCAAGGTGTAAGAGTGTTTTTTAGAGAGAGAAGGTTTTTGCTTTGGCTTGGTAGTAAATTAACATTTAAAAAATTAAAAAATTAACTAAGTGGTGTAAAATAAATTAGTTTTTTACCTCCAAGATTCCCCAAAAACAATTCAAACTTGGGTTTGGAGCCCGAGCATTCATTAAGGCCTATGCATACCCGCAATCATACATATGAGCTAACTCTAAATTTTCAAGAGCTTCGAGAAAACTAAAACTTGTCACTGAGCTAGCATTTGGAAAAACACATTGTCCTAACACATATAACATAAACACTCTTTCGAGCTCATCAAAGTGGTCGACGTCCTCATAACTTGGATTTTATTCTACTCTGCTAGAATAGCATTGTAAGAAATTCTACTTAGACACTCTTATTCCACTAGATTTCACAACTGTGTGCAGATCATTTCTTCCTCATCAGCACAGTACAATTGAAGGCGTTCTTTCCATTTCGGTTGTGATAACCACTTCCCTTAGTCAAATGGAACCAAATCTCTCTCGCATAGTATTCACGTCAATATTTCTAACAGAGTAACTCCTATAAAAGATATTTTAAAATTAAATTTCGGCTAATCTACAGTTTTTTGCATAATCAAAATTTTTGTGAATCCTAACGTTTGCATATAAAACCAAAAATAAAAATCAAAAAAATTAATTAGAGAATAAACAAACTTACCACATTCGAAATCCTTAAAATAAAACGTATTTGTAGTCTTACACCAACGTTTAATACTACTTGAACAACTTGAGACCTATGGTTTTTGTGGTTAAAATAATAGAAACGGCACCAAGGATATCTTCAGGCTCTTTCTTTCATTGCATTACGGAGCCACCCAAACACCATACTTAACCCAGTCCACCCACCTGTTATCTTGGTAAACTAACTTCTCTCTTGATGGCCCGATATATGGTCCTCGAGTACACCACCGCCCGTTTACTGTCTAACATTTTGGAACTCCATCTCTTTATCCTGATTCAAGTCCACTCAACTCATTGGTTTGTTTGATGTTTGCTCTTTTTTGTTTCTTATTTTCCTTAACAAATCCACTGTCGCAGAAGAATTTTTAGAGTAAAAAAAACTAAGGAATTTTTGTGAAGGAGATTGTGAAGAAATTGTGAAAAAGAATATGTTATTTATAGACGAAGGAGAGTTGCTCGGTAGCGACCTAGATTCTGTCGAGTGGTAGAGTCTTGGTCGTCGGGTCGCTTACTACATTTCCTATATTGGTGCGAATAGTTTTCCCTGCCACATGGCATAGCAAACTAGCGATTTTCCCCACGTGCACATGACTTGTCCTAATAGTGCATTAGCACTATGATGCTCTCGCGGATACGCAACCTTGGTTCAGTGATGCATTCTCAATCATGCATCCCGGCATAATAGTGCATTAGCACTATGATTTTTTCACGGATATGCACATTGGTTCAGTGATGCATTCTCAATCGTGCATCACGGCATAATAGTGCATTAGCACTGTGATGCATTTTCGGGTATGCAACATAAGTTCAGTGATGCATTATCAATCATGCATTACGGTATAATAGTGCATTAGAACTATGATGCATTCTCGGGTATGTAACATTGGTTCAGTGATGCATTCTCAATCATGCATCACAGCATAATAGTACATTAACACTATGATGCATTCTCGGATATGCAACATTGGTTCAGTGATGCATTCTCAATCATGCATCACGGCATAATAGTGCATTATCACTATAATGCATTGTCGGATATGCAGCGTTGGTTCAGTGATGCATTCTCAATCATGCATCACAGCATAATAGTGCATTATCAATATGATTCATTCTCAGATACGCAGCATTGGTTCAGTGATGCATTCTCAATCATGCATCACAACATAATAGTGAATTAGCACTATAATGCATTCTTGGATACGCGTCACGGTCAATTATGCCTTTCCCGGGTAAGGGTCATTTTTGACTTGTGATCCATTCTCGAATATGCATCACGCGTAATAGGGCCTTAAAACTATAATTCGAGGTCAAGGCATCCACACCCTGATGCAATCCTAAGTGAGCTTTATAAGCTTAGGGTGAAGCTTCATCCCAGGTCATGACGCGTCCCTGAGTAAGAGTCATGCAAAAATTGAGGGTGTTACAGAATCACACCAGTACCTACGAAAACGTCTTCTTAGGACTCAAGGTGGGACCTATTCGATCAAAAGTGAAGTTTTATGTCATTGAGAAAGAACCTGAATATCATATGATATTGGGAAGACCATGGATTCATGAATACAAGGTTGTCCCCTCGACTTATCACCAATGCATAAAGACCGTGTTAAATGAGAAAATAATCCAAATTCTGGCGTCTTCATCTTCTTCTGCTCATGTTTGCGGTGCCGAGTGGTTGTTTTAGAAAAGTGGTAAAAATATGTTCGTTCGCTGAGACTTGTGAAGATTCGTTTTATACCTAATTATGAATTAAACTAGAAAATAAGTAAAAGATTTTAATAATATTGGGAAGAACTGGAACTCAGGATTCTACCAAAATCACTTCTGAATGATTTCTACAATGATTCTTTAACAATTATAGCTCTTTTATTGACTCTGTTTCTTTGCCAAAAGTAGATTTCTAAAACATTAGTTGTAAATCACAAGCATGGCACATCAAAAGATCTTACTTCCCAGCATACACCATCAAACAAAATCACAACTAATTAAGAAAAATCATAAATCAATTAAAAATCAATGCAAAAGTCATTAAGAATCAAAAATAGTTACCATTCATTCATGAAATATGGCTTCCTCCATTGTCCCAGTGGTTGGGTTTAACTCCTCATTATGTACACATGCTCAAAAAAATTATTCATGGCTCAAAAGTGTGTAAAAGAAGAAAAAAATAATAGAACAGATGGTTCACAACGGTGTAGATGGGTTGCAGACTACTGTTTTCACTGTTACAAAAGAGAAGTGTTTTCAGCTGAAGATAAACGTTGCAGATGCTAAGATATTCGTTGCAAATGGGTTGAAGAAACCGTTGCAACTGAAGATAAACGTTGCAAACACGAAGATAAACATTGCAGAATGGTTGAAGGAATCGTCGTCGTATCCCTGTTCTTCACGTTCTGCAACAACAGTTCTCTTTTTTCTTGTTTTCTTCCCGAGCCTCCCCTGCTGATTTTTCTTCCTCCTCTTTGATATTTATAGGTTTAGCAAACCTTAACTAGTCCTCCTGGATCGATAAGGACTCAAAGATCAATCCAAAATAAACTCTAATTCTCGTTAATCCAAAATATAGAATATTTCCTTTTCCG
>JAJJMC010003991.1:16270780-16453251 GCA_023531435.1 Papaver californicum
GATTAGAATAATGAGCAATATGCATAACACATTTTATGATTTAAACATTCTGAGCTATTTAGAGTTTAGTCTAGAAAGGTAAAGACCTTAAGCCCTATGGAGATTTCTTGGAGTCCGCCAGATGTGGATGAGTTGATGATTGGTTGTGATGGTTCAGCACTGGGTTACCCAGGCCAAGCTGGGGCTGAGGTGATTGCTAGAGATAATATTTGCGTCATTCTTGGTACACTGAGTGTTGGAGTTGGTTGACAAACAAATTATATTGCTGAGATTTTTACGGTCATTTGGTTTGGAGTGGGCAATGAGATATGGGAGGAGTAATATTTGTGTAAACTCTGATTCTAAAAGTGTTGTTCAAGCCTTTAGGAATGGGGATTTGCCATGGTTTGTTGTTCAACTTTGGAAGGTAGCTTGTGCTTGTTACACTAATATTAGGTATGAGCATGTTCATCGCGAAGTAAACTTCTCGACTGATTTTCTTTCGAAGAGGGCTTGTCTTTTGGCTGATGGTAAACGAGAATTTTTCGATGGTCGTTCTGGTCCTATACCTTTGGTAGAATGGCCGGGAAAAAAGTATTATAGATTTAGTTAGTTTTCTTTGTGAGAGCATGTCGGCTCTCTTCTTGATTTTGTTCTTTTTTCCTTTCATATAAACTTTGTTTTTATAATTTTTGCTTTATAAAATTTTGACTTAGCAAAAAAAACAACATCCTATTTAGGTTTGAATTTGAAAACATTTACTTTCAGGATTTTGTACTTGTGTTTATGGGTTGTATAAGACTGATTGCCATAAAAAAGAAAGAAGCCATCAGCTCATCGCTATAAATCACTGTTATGAATGAATGGTATATTGGGATCTACGTTACGCATAACATAATGAGTAAGATTTCAATTTTATGCTTCAAAATTAAGATCTCATCATTTGAATTTCTGTTACGACCTCCTCCACCCACAAGAAGATTCAAGAGAACTAAAAAATAAAATAAATCATTGTTATTATATATAGTGGAAAAAAGAAGGGGCATTATGAGAATCAAACTTGAGACCTCTCGCACCCAAAGCGAGAATCATACCACTAGACCAAATGCCCCATTCTATAAATAAAGACTTTAATATATATAATTGATCACAATTTCTCCGGTATTACTAAGCCCAAAAAAAAAAACAAATGCTCCTAAGATACTCTTAACTTGAAAATGTATAAGGTAACCAAGGACGATTCCAAGAGGATTCCAACCAAGAAATAGATGTTCATATAAACTGCGATATACTTTGCCATATCTAACAACCTTGCAAGTGAGTTTCAAAATTAAAATAAATATTGATCAATGTCACAAGACTGTGTTAATGTACCATGAACTCTAAAAATCAAACTAAAAAATGGCATGATCACTTGAGAGGACAGGTTGAACACTGTTAAGGGGTATAGAGAAAGCACGAAGAGTTGCTAGGCTACCATTGGATACCCATCACAATGTAATAAATGCTTTTTTTAAATATAGGCCACGCATTTATTATCTATAACCCATATAAAATAAGTTATTAAACGAACCAAACAGACCCTTATAATTATTTCACATAGCCCGTAAAACTATACACAATTATTATACGTAGACCAAAATAATTGAATAAACTTTCAAATCCCTAAATCAACAAAAATAGAATAATTTTTATAGTTAAGTTTATGTAAGATACATGGGTTGATCGATGATTTTGAAGAATGTTCAATACCCTCAATCAAATTTAATTTAACCATAATTGAGAAAAAAAAACATTATCTAATAATAAAATATTTTCTTTATGGATTATGTCTATGGAGTTTTAGAAGAATATTTCTAGGAGAAGAATCAAAATCTTAGTTAATTCCACTTCGATTGGTGTTGTTGTGAGGATATAATTAGAATTAATTTAAATTATAATTCAATCTAGATTAAAAAAAAGTTTAGGTTTAATTTTATTTTGAGAAAAAGTAGGAATTAGGATTTATTTAATTACTGATAAATTTATGATAATTGGGAAAGAAGAACTACAATTAGTTTGGATTTAAAGAAAAGTTACAGTTTATTTTGATTTTGGGGAAGAAATAGGATTTAAGTTTGATTGTTAGTAAATAATTAAGACTTATTTGATTTTACATTTTAACTTAAATTATATGGGTTATAAATAATAAATGCATGAGTTATACAAGAGAAGCAGCAATCAAAAAGAGTTGTTTAATAATAAGATAAATTATCTAATGAAGAAGAAATTACAAACATTGTATAACGAGAGCCTATTGATTAAGGGCAACCATTTTTATCCTATGAAAAGACGACCAATATGAAGGCCGACAAATGTGATTGATACCCTACACCAAATTTAGGATTTTACAACATTTGGTTTTTCGGTTTGCGACGTTTATCGTTGCATATAAATAAATACGTTGCACTAAATACTGATTATCGGATATGAAAAAAAATATAGGATAAGCTAGTACTTTATAAGAATGTTGAGGGCTTAAAAGTAAATTGCAACCTTATTATTCTTTCTCCTCTTGTTTTCTCTTCTCTTCTAATCCTAGATAGAAATCTGCGAAATCAAACCCTAGCTTTCAGAAATCAAAACCCATCCCTCCTAAACTCTCATCTCACAAATCAAAACCAATCATTGGTAACCCAGTTTCATTTCAAACCGTAGATACTATATGCGATTTTCTCCAACGGAAACCCAATTTTTTTTTGCAAACTGTTTTCTTTACTTTTTTAAATTTGAGTTTTAAGTTTTGCTACTACATCTGGTTGATTTGATTTTAAAGGGTTTTTTTTTATTTAGGAATTTATAAGTAGACAGAATCATTTAGTTTTAACATTTGTAGGGTTCTTTTTCAGTTGGGTGTTTTTTGGTTTTTCTTAGTAGAATCTAATCACTTAGATCTAAAATTTGTGGGGTTTGTGTTGGGTTGATCAGGGTTTAGCCGTTTCGGTTTTTTTTTCTTCATATTATCTTTAAATCCCTAGATTTATAATTCTTTTTTCTAATTGTTTCTTAATCAAGAGATGGAGATAGTTTATGGTGTTGATGATGATAACTTTGAGGTGACTAACTGTCGTGGACAAAGACGCTAGAATTTGTTAATGCATGATATGGTAGCTCAAAGGCATACCCGTATCCATGTTTCGGTAAGTATAAAGCCAATTATAACTTCTACGTGTGAGACTTATGTCTATAACCTTGTTACTGATTCTGCAAGTCGTTCTCTTGTGTAAGAGCAAAAATATAACAAAAGAAGTATATATTTTTGTAATATTTTATTGTTAATGTAACCCAGTTAGGTAAGTGATTTTATTATGTCTTCTCATGATTGGAGTCAAGTGTTGTGTCTGATGTACAATTATACAGGTGAAGTTTTTGAAGAAGAGTAAAAAGAGGAAAATCCCAACCCATGCTCTTTTCTTTCTATTTGTGCTAGCAATTTGAATTCGTAGATTAGTTTAATCAATCAAGACTAGTCTAGTCTATGTGGAAGAATTGATTAGACCAACAACTTGGCATTCTTGTCTAAGCAGTTTGCCTGGGTTAAACATAATTGTCTCAACATAAATAGTTAGTTTAATCAATGAAGAAGAGTTTGAAACTCTAGAAAGTAAGGAGCGAATTCTGATTGTTATGATGGTTTCAATTTGAGATGGCATATATGGATAGGCCAAATATAAAACCAAAAAAAAAAGCCGAAGTTATGTGACATGTTAGTAAGTTCATACAGGGGCATATATAATTGGTACCTGAACACTTGATAAGTACGTTAAGACTTTAATTTTTATGCCATCATACAAACCTTAAAATCCAAAATGAGTGTTTCGTCTTTTTCGTATGAATGCATTGACTAGTTCTTTAACTTTTATTCTCCGTCTTATGATTTATTGTGCAGTTGCTTCTATTTTGCTTAATTTGAACTGTTAAAGTTTATCTCATTTGAGTTCCTCTCGCAGCCCTCATGGATAAGGGAATATTTCTCTTAGCAGCACGAACGTTCAGGCATGGTGCCCATACAGAGTATATTATATCACTTGATGCAGATGACGTACCTCAAGGAAGTAATGCATATGTTGGGAAGTTGAGGTCAGATCATTTTTGTCTACTCTGCCATTCTCCTGTTGTAACCAAAGATGACCATTAGATTTTGAACTGTTATTTTGCGTTGACACCATTTAACTATTTTTTATCAGGGAATTCAAAATATTTTTTTCGTGCAAGATAATATTGTTCTTAATATATGGCTGATGACATATCATGGGTTTTGTTTTTTCTTTTTTGAAGAGATTTGTTGATTACATTTGGTATCTTATTTGCAGCAGTTGAAGTCAAAACAATGTTGTGGCATATGCTGGATGGTTTTTCTTGCGTTCAGATTCTCACCCACTCCTCCAAAAACTTTCAAGAAGTAAACAAGGATTTTCTTGCGTTCAGATTCTCACCCACATGGTTTTTCTCAACTGAAATAAGGTTAAACTTTTATCTTCTTTTATCTTGGAATTGAGATATTTTGTTATTTAGTATTTTAGTTGGATCGCAAAGATTATTGTAAAGGTGTAATTGGTTAACTTGGAGTTATTATTGTTATTGATTTTTGAGTTAAGCTGTGAAACCTCTTTCTTGACCTAGGTCTGATTCTAGTGTTCTTGGCTTGAAATGGTGTTGGAGCATGTCTACTTACACCTGAGGATAGTATAAAACTTACCGCAAGTAGGGAACTTTAGATGGAATGTATTCTTTTGTACTTCTGTATGCAGGAAAAGAGAACACTACACTCATAGACTTTTATGACATTAATCCCTCATTAAGATAATTATGTGGAGTATCACAAGTAAGAAGAAGGGAAAAAATTGTGTGAAGTTATTCAATGTATTGCTTATTGGACAACTTGATTATATTGGTACTGAATCTACTGATTGCATCTTGAAAGTTTAAAAATACTTTTGAGACCATTAATTCCATGAAAAGATGGATTTTGTGTGAATACTGAGAGTCTTTTAGCTGGCTAGTGATGTATTTTTTTTAGATTGAGTGGTCTATTGTAATTAGATTGAAATTGGACTTCATTCTATGACAGATTTTATTGGAAATCTTGCTTTTTACAATGTTACTCCCTAGAATCCCATTCGTTTGGATGTGGTGTTCACTATAGAAGAATATAAGTCGTAGAATGTATTCCGGCTAATTTTTTTCCCAAAAAAACTTCCAAATTTACTTTGCAGACTTTGATGCTAAGCGAGCAATGGTTCTGCTGTTATTGTTCGTACTTTATTATACTTAGATGTTCAAATATTACACAACATATTATATAGACAATATCTAGCTTTACGTTCACCTAATTCCTTGTACATAAGGGAACATTACACCTAATCTAAAACGGCCAAGAAAAAAATCTTCAAGAAGACTTTCATTGTATTAAAATTATAAAAAGGAAATGTCATTGTCCATGGTTCAATATTGCATATGCATACTCATGCTGAAAATTAACCAGAGTTTTTAGCAAGGTTCTGTTTGAACTGTCTTTCGTCCTCTTCATTTTATTATTATATTCTTATCAGTAGTAATTTACTTTTGTATCGTGGTTATATTTTCGTTGTTATAATTTTACAAACCATAATCGAAGAGGTTGTAACCTCCACATTTGGCAAGCTGATGCTAGTCTTATTCTTAGAATGCTGTGAGCCAAAATATCTATCTCAAAGGTTGATACTGGTGCACTTTCGACAGCCATCTCATGGGTTTTTGATTTGTATGCGTGATAAAATATGCTATCATTGTCCAGCCCGTTTAGTCTTCCATGTTTCCATATGCAGACTTTATGTTTAATTGTTTATGCTTATCATATAACTTACATGTGTTCTTGATATGTGCTTCCTGGGAATGCATAAGTGACTTATTCTAGATCCCAACTTCTTATAGTTATTGTTGACCACAACTGATGTTGTTCAAAATCCTGAAAAGTGCTAAATAATGTTTGTAATGTTGCAGAATTCAGCGAGTACATGCTAGAAAGGGCAACATGACAACTGGTTTTAGCGGGCAAATATTACTTCTCAATGACAAATAGTGTGGTCACTCCTCTCACTCACTCAACTAATGATACTGAAGGTACTGGTGGTGTGGTTACTGGGGTGTATGTCGGCGTTAATGTGCTTTGTTAGTTTAAAGGTTATTAACTCGGTGGTGCTGCAGGTAGAGGATTTTGAATTTTTTCAAGCATTGTTTTTTACATTCCATTGCCTTTGGTCATATTAAATATAAGAGCATCTACAAGACAAAATTAGTTGCTGTGATGATAGTGGAATTCCGAAATTTCGTATGGAAACCTCTGATTATTATTGTCCTAATTGCAAAGCAAAGTTTAATTTTGACCTGTCAGATTCTAAAGAATATAAGCCAAAAATGAGGTACTTCTCCATTGTTCTCTTTGTTATATAATCTCATTTGAATTCCTTGATACTTGCATATAGTACTGTTCGTTTGTTGTTTTTCTTCATTTCATACCTTATTAAGTGATTTGTGTTGGTTACAGATCTAACAAAAAAGAATGTCCCATTAATGTCGTCGAGCAAGATATAACTGTTGTGTGCATTGGTTTTGAAGGGACGTATATGCTTTCCTAGTCTACATTCGTAAGTGTCTAAATCTTCTAGTTATGTTCTCTAAGAGTTTCATTTTAAATGGATGATGTAATTGGTGTCTGATTGTTCCTTCCTCTTTCCAAGTATCCTTCTCCTATGTTACATGAAACTCTAATAACATAATATCCTGGCTGAGGGCAATTACATGAAATGATAGTACCTTATTCATCTTCTAAATATGGATGCATTTGGTCAATTGCAGTTACTTCCTATAAGGCCATTTGATATATTAAGTTCTGAACTGAAGAAATATGTAAAAATAGATTAGAGGGGGAAAATGAGAATGTTTTGTTACTTCTGCAAGTATGTGATGGCAAATTGAACTAATAACTGCTTAGTAATTGGGTTCTAGGAAGCATGGGTGGTTCTAATTTTTAATTGGTTGATCATCAGAGTAGCGGAAAGCTTTTATTATACTCAACAGGGCCAGTTTCAGAAGCCTCATCTTTTAAAAAGATTAAAGCCCTTATTAGTAGGCATGCTCAACTAGCTTATGTTCTCAAGAACTCTTTGAAGCTTGTAAGTGGTTAAATTCATTTAACTGTTAATTGTGCTCATTTCCTGAACATGAAAACCGTTTCTACTGGTCCGTACTTCTGGTATTTTGGTGCTGAAATCTGCAAGCTGCAAGTGAAGAAAGGAAGAAGGTCTAATCCAATTGAAGTAGTCCCTTTAGATTATTTCATAATGTTTGAACTGTTTGTATTTGGTTTTTGATGTATTAGTTTCATTTGTTGCAAGGAATTAATTACCGATTGGGAATGGATGGTATGTGAAATGTTTATATGTGCAGGTCACATGATTTTGAAATGTTAATAATTTTTTTTAGTAATTTTGTTCTTTTTATTCTCATCACATTTTTGCAACAAACATAAATGTTGCTAAAATAAATTTATATGTTGTTTTATTAATGTATTAAGCAACATTTATAGATGTTGTTTTTATTAATTTAAACAACGTCTATGATTGTTGCATAAAATTTGTAACTTCGGTTTTGCAACTATATTAGCGTTGCTAAAATTCTAGGAGACGGATATTCGCAAATCAGTGATTTTGTTGTAGTAATTGCTGCCAAGAAACCAAGGGATATCATCATCTTCCACCAGTCTCCAAAGAAAGATCAACTATAGTTAATAACATGCAGTAGGAGACGTGTTCGTCGAAAAGCGATTTACTTATATTGCAAATAACGAATTTTACCATCGGTTAGAGTGATCATTCCATGTCCACTCTCTGCATCATCTACAAAAGAAGATCTAGAAACCTCCCCCTCCTGATGTGAAGCACGTCATAATTTTTAGTATAACTTCGTCATTTACTTAAAATAGGTTTAGTAGGCTCAGGAAAAGAGACAAAATTAGTTTACAGAGCTAAATCTTACACTTGAAAGACTGAACGGTAAAGTGGGTGCTTCTTCATCCTCCGCTGCATCTAAATCTTAATGTTGAAGGTGTACCCTTTTGAAAAATTAAGGGTGTATGAATTGTCTTAGAGGAACCAATAACATGATCATTAACGGGAATAACACCCAGTATCTATTAAAAAAGGGCATGGTACTTCCCATGAACTCTAAAACAAACAAAAAGAAAGGGTTATATATTCCAACAAAAATGAAGAAGAAAAGTAGAAATGAACCTAACCACATAAGATAAAAATTAATCGAGCACTGAAGGTTTATAAGAATCTCTCCCATAACTGGTTTCCTGATAAGCTCACCATGGTCATAAAGGCAAAACAACCCCAAAGTACAAAACTTGAAATCATTTTAACTAGAGGCATAGCTGAAACACAGTCTCCCACCATTGTTGATCGAAGCAAATTATTAAGGCCAAGTCCTATGCACATTATCAAAATGGTTAGTTTGCCTAGCTAGGTGGCAGGTCAAACTAGTTGCGCCACTATGGGAAATGGACTAAGTGATAGAGACTGTCGCTCAACGGACTCTATGTCGCCAACTGCTAACTCTCTTTCGATTATAAATTCCTAATTTTCAAACTGTTTTTTACACCAGGGGTATCTGTATAAGTTCTTATTTTTATCATGGCTTTTATTATTGCAAATCCAACGACTATTTTTGATTACATGTAATTTCTACTTAGCCACACATATTTTTGACGCACAAGCTTAACATTCAAGTATTTAAGTTTTATAAAACATTAGGCGATGGAGAAAGGGAGAACACACACATTTTGTTATCCAAGTGTCAAATTTTTTATTTAAATATTGGTCAAGTTCAATTAAAATAATGGGGCTTGATCTCAATCACTCTACTTCATCCTAACGGCGACAACAAGGCGATACTAGTGCCCCACCAAATCACTTAGAGAAACACATAAAGTTGTAAAAATAAAAACAGAACGTGATATGGTGACGACTCCGATATATGGTGACGACTATCATGTTATTTCTAACACCTGAGCTTTGTCCTTTTATGAATAAACCATTTAGTTGGGTCTCTCAACTCCTACAGGAAAGAATTTTGTTTCCATCTACCTAGAATGGTTAACGTCATCCTGAATTGTTTACAAGTCTTTAAATTTTAGAGTTTTTGGTACAACTAAAAATTTTAAATTTTTCTTCCTTACCCCCAAACTTAAACTGAACATAGTCCTCGATGTTCTAAGGATAATGAATAAAAGTATGAAAAAAAAGAATTACCGAGCAAAGTCAAAGAGATAGGGAAAGATATTACCAGTATAGTGTACCAAAAGCATATGGGTTGCCTCCCATAGAGCGCTAAGTTTAAAGTCTTCAGCTAGACCAAGAAAGGATTAGTCACAACTTACGAATCATATAACAATAACCGAAATAATTGCGGATCCTTAAAGTCAATTGAATTTGACTCACAAAGTTGACCACAATGAAGTATATGAAAGTGGTGGTCATTCTTAAGAAAATGTGTCGATTCAGATTTTCTAAAATAATTAGGCTTAGCTTCAATATTCAATATCCGACACATTTAAAATTCATATGTTCCCACATTTGGTAAATAAAATTTTGGTGGGACAATAAGTCAAGTATGGTTTTATCGTCTGGGTAAACCACATCAACCATAGGATGGGCTTTTAACAACTGAACTTCTTTCTGGACACAATCAGGCTCGGAAAACGGTTCTTGAAGATAATCTCTTGATATGGTAGAGGCACAGACATCAAGTCCCAAGTGAGGGACCTTAATAAGAGTCTAAGGTAAACCACGGGGAGAATAATATTCACCCCCAAACTTAGAGTGGTCAATATCCTTGGATAAACTAGTCACAATTTCCTTAATTTCTAAATTATCAGATTTAGGAAAATGGTCACTTATTTCTTCTAGGTTGTAATCAGGTGAGGTACCTTTACTCACATTTAAATTCTCTACGAGTCTATCATCTTCGTCAGGGACTATGGTCTTTGAATCGTTGGACTCTAAAACACTAGTCTCGGGATAAACTCGTTCCTCTAGACCATCATCGGCTTCATAACAAGGAAATATTTCACCGTCTATAATAATGGTATCTCTAGTCAAATCCCTTTCCTCTTGAATAGGTAAATAATTATTAACATTATTAGGATTTGAACTAGAAACAATACTATCCGTATGAGGCTCAAATGGTGTAAAAATTTCCTGATCATTATGACTATGAATTTCAAATTCTTCATCCATAATATCCTCATCATCATAATAATATGAAGATGGTTGAACTTTATCTAAACTAATAGCATTTTCAATTCTAACCTCCCCCTCTATATTAGGTAAATACTCATCATTATTATCAAGGATAAAATTGGAAACACTATTTTAGCAATTAAGTTTATTTTGAGCAATATTAGCAGTTAACCGTTCTTCTTCAATTTCCTCCTCATCTAAACGTGGAATAGGTTCACTAAGAGTAGTACTTATATCTTCAAGTCTTTCTGTCGTTTTCCATTCATTTTCAGCTACTTGATTGGGTTTATTATTCCTAGAATCAGATGAAAAATCAAGAATTTGGGGAGTTTCCATATAACGCCTGAGGGCATCTTCTAAAGATGAAGAACTAACATTTTGCTCAGTATAATATTTCTCATTTACCTATTGGTATGATTGGTGAGCATGCGAATAGTAATTGGGATCACTATGGTATGAACCATAACCTTCAGAAGGCTGGTCGTGGTCCCAAGTACTATTTACACTATAGTCATAGTACGGATAATGTCCATTTTGAGATTCAGGTCGATAATCATTATATTGGTCCTCATATACCAGTTCGACATTTTTTTTATTTGTGCACGTGCAAATGCAGGTTCGACTAAATCAGGTAGGCTCAGGTTACCTTAGAAAAATATACCTACAGTCAAAGGTACAAGGCTAAGGCGTGTGGAATTTTGACTGATAATTCCCAGAGGGTTCAGTGTACTATTCCACGTGTTTTCCTAATAATCGGTAGCGGACAATGCAAATGATGTGTGTGCACGTGTTTTTTTTATATATACAAAATAAAATAAAATCTAAAAGAAATATATACAAAAATTTTCTAAAAAAAATGATGAAAAATCTAAAATTTTATGAAATTAAAAGATTGTGTATTATTACTTACCCAAGTAATAATACTAATTATTGTAAAAGACCACCTGCACATCAAAGCTAAGAAAAATACCCAAGTAAAATCTAAAAGAGAAAATGAAAATAAAATAAAAAAATCTTAAACTAATTAACACAAAATTAAAGAAAATAAAAAATCACAATTTCTCAATCTCCAGAAGCGGCGCCAAAAACTTGATAAAACTTTAATTATACCGCAAGAGCATGGTTGTCGATGAGACAGTATACAAGCACGGTTCGTTCCACGGGGATTTTAAAATTACAATTTCTAACTTTGAATTAAATAATTTGCTAATAACAAATCGATTGAGTTGGTAACTAAAATTCTAAATAAACATAAACTACTCAAAGTGATTTACAAATGGAAGAAAACCTAGGACTCGAGATTTCATCACAATTATGCTTACTAGATGTTTACAACCATTCTCTATAATATTCTCAAAATAATACTCAAAACGACTGCGGGCAATTATTTGCGCTTTGGAAAATATGGAATTAAGAAATCAATATGGAAAATATGAAACGAAGCCGCAAAGGTCATAAACATCATCGCCAAGATCAGACACAGGCATGAGCATCCGAAATCCAAACAACAAAATTGAGACAACACCATCAATATGAAATTAAATTTTAAGAAACATGATCTCATCAAAAGATTGGCAACTAATGGAGCCTATAACCTCACTAGGGTCGGTGGAATCGAAGTTCAGCTAAGTAAAAAGGAGGTATTAATAGGGAATTTTGGTTATAGTTTCACAGAAGGGGAAAAACCCCCAAAATAACCATTTCAAGGTGTGGGAGCGTTTTTTACAGAGAGAAGGTTTTTGCGCTTGGTAGTAAATTAACATTTAAAAAATTAAAAAATTAACTAAGTGGTATAAAATAAATTAGCATTTTATCTTTAAGATTTCTCAAAAACAATTCAAACTTGGTTTGTAGCCGAAGCATTCATTGAGACCTATGTAAATCCCTAATAACAATGCATACCCTCAATCATACATAGGAGCTAACTCTAAATTTTCAAGTTCTTCGAGAAAACTAAAACTTTTCATTGAGTTAGCATTTGGAAAAAGATATTGTCCTAACACATATAACATAAACACTCTTTCGAGCTCATCAAAGTAGTGGACGTCCTCATAACTTGGATTTTATTCTACTCTCCGAGAATAGCATTGTAAGCAATTCTAACTAGACACTCTTATTCCACTGGATTTCACAATTCTGTGCAGATCATTTCCTTCCTCATCAGCACAGTACAATAGAAGGTGTTCTTTCCATTTCGGTTGTGATAACCACTTCCCTTAGTCAAATGGAACCAAATCTCTCTCGCATAGCATTCCCGTCAATATTTCTAACGGAGTAACTCCTATAAAAGATATTTTAAAATTAAATTTCTGCTAATCTACAGTTTTTTTGCATAATCAAATTTTTTGTGAATCCTAACGTTTGCATATAAAACAAAAAATCAAAATCAAAAAAATGAATTAGAGAATAAACAAACTTACCACATTCAAAATCCTTAAAATAAAACATATTTGTAGTCTTACACCAATGTTTAATACTACTTGAACAATTTGAGACCTATGGTTTTTGTGGTTAAAATAATAGAAACGACACCAAGGATATCTTCAGACTCTGTCTTTCATTGCATTAAGGAGCCACCCAAACACCATACTCGACCCAGTCCACCCACCTCTTATCTTGGTAAACTAGCTTCTCTCTTGATGGCCCGATATATGGCCCTCGAGTACACCACCGCCCGCTTACTGTCTAACATTTTGGAACTCCACCTCTTTATCTTGATTCCAGTCCACTCAACTCATTGGTTTGTTTGATGTTTGCTCTTTTTTGTTTCTTTTTTTCCTTAACAAATCCACTGTGGCAGAAGAATTTTTAGAGTAAAAGAAACTATAGAAATTTTGTGAAGGAGATTGTGAAGAAATTGTATGTTATTTATAGACGAAGGAGAGTTGGTCGGTAGCGACCTAGATTCTGTCGAGTGGCAGAGTCTTGGTCGTCGGGTCGCTTACTATATTTCCTATATTGGTGCGAATAGTTTTCCCTGCCACCTGGAATAGCAAACTAGCGATTTTCCCACGTGCACATGACTTGTCCTAATCCCCTATATCAATTTTCTAAAAAAAAAACCGTAAAAAGTAGATGGGACATGCGAGCGAAAGTTTCACTTTTATTTTCGGACCATGCCCGAGAATAAAAATAGGTAAGGTTATAGATAGAACACTCGTATATATAGGTCTTATGAAATCAATAGAGAGGATTTTCCAAGATTCATAATGACTAGGTAGTTGGTTAGGGGGTATCCTAAGGCAATAGCAAATGTCTAAGTTACTCTCCCTCTAAAATTAAAACCTAATAACTAAATCAAAACCCTATTCTAATCAAAATCTGCTCCTCTTCTTCTCTTGAACATCATCAACAACAACCCAACCAACAAATTGAACATCATCAACAACCCAATCAAGAAATCCAAGAAAAAATCGGTGGACAATTTCAAACTCCCCAATAAGAACATATGGTTTATGTTAGGTATTATTCAACAAATCTATCTTCTTCTTTTTTTTCTTTTTTGTGTTTGAAAAATGTTAGATTGATTGAAATCATTAAGAAAATTAGGATTGCAGGATTTTTGCCGGTTAGGAGTTTTTCAGAACCCAACCCTAAAATCAATTTATGAAGTTGTTACGTTTAGAAGTTCTTCAAAACTCAACTGTAACTAGAATTTATGAAGTTGTTATGTTTAAAATTTATAAAACCCAACCGTAATTTTCTAAAAAAAAATGAAGAAGTTTTTTCATGGTTGGGTTTATCAACCATATTTTTTTTACGGTTTGGTTCGGTTTTTAAACCCAACCGTAAAAAATCCTGGAACTTCAAGTCTTTGTTTACGTTTTGGTTTGTGTTGTGCAATCTAACCGTAATGAGTTACGATTGGGTTCGAAATACCAAAAAGCGTTACGATTGGGTTTTTCCAATTTTTACCCAGTTACGGTTAGGAGTCCATCATAACCTAACCGTAAATTGGTCTTACGGTTGGCTAGAAGGGGAGAACCCAACCGTAAATTGGTCTGAAAAACTAAAAAAATCAATGTTTTTACTACTTTAATCAATTTGGTTTCTCTATCACATAAGGATTCACCCACCTCAAATCTAGGTTTTTTAAAAAAATCTCCAAAAAAATTTCTCCTTCTTCTTTTATTTTTTCTCCCCACCGAAATAACACATTTAAATCTGATTTGATTTCATTAACTATAATATAATTTTGGTAATCTAATCTATTACCAAATTAGATAACCATTACTAATTAAACATAGACAATTTAGTCATTTACTAACTAATGTATTTTGTTTTATATAAAAGCTCTTAGCTGGAATCATAACTATACGGTTATATGGATACGGTGCGTTTAACACCGTAGTCTGTGCTGTAGTTGCAACTTGCAAGTATAAGAAAATGGTGGTTCAAGAAGCAGATAAGGATGATATTCCTTTGCTTCTCTCTCTCACAAATTTCCACTTCGCATCTACGTTAATGCCATGACTGTTAAACCCAAAACCTTAATTATTTTGAACCAATTGAATCCTTCATCTTCTTCTCTCTAAAATTTTCACTTCATTCTGTATTGTGTATAATCTCACTGTATGAGTAGGCAAGAAGAAGACCAGATATCCTTCAAACCAAAGTGGTATCTAAAGCATCCATGGGTTTGGTTACTATTTCTCACCCATCTTCTATCTCTTCTCATCTCATCTCCCCTTCTCTTCTCAGAACATCAACTTCTCTTTCTTCTTTTCATCGATTCTCCCGCCGTACTAGTATCTCTTCTCTTCAATGGTTAAATCAATCTTCTTCTTCGTTTACTTATACTACCAGGTATTCAATTTCTTTATGTTTTTCTATTGATTTTACCGATAACCCATATTAGATTTTTTTGGTGTTGGTGAATAAATGAAGCTCATTTAGATTGATAAACACTTTACTGAACTCGTTATCCGTTTATAGCGTTTCAAATGGACTAATAGGAAATTGAGAATAGGTAGAATGTCCTCGGGGTCTGGTAGTGGACAAATAATATCGGCAGATTAGACAGAGATGTGTAGTTCACTCACATACTTAATGTGTTCGTCTTTGAGCCATGGCACTTTATTAGACTGGAGAACATAGACAATGGACATCAATCAGATAAGGTTGTTCAGCATAGATGTTTCTCTACTGGGACATTCACTTGTCAATTGATACTCAGTTTAAGTATATTTTAGGTTTATGATGTCTAAACAGTAACGGCCTGTTTGGATGGTGGGAAGGGAATTCCATTCCTAGGAATCATATTCCCTAGAGAGGGGAATACTAAACCCACCACTCCCAATGGGTTTTATATTCCCTTACTTTTGGGGAATCATATTCCTAACCACCCTCTATTCCTATTTGCCAAACATGGGAATGAAATTATATTCATGGGAAAATGATTCCATTCCCTCTAACCAAACACGCTGTAAAGGGGATGATTTGTGGATGAGTGTCAAACAGAATTTGTAACTGAACACATATTGACTAACCGCCACTACCACTATGAAGGGTTAACCATCTTAAGTAGCAGAATTCTTGTGTGTGGTGGTGTGGGATGATGGTTGTGGTGGTTAGAGTAACCGCCACTATCACTATTAAGATGCAATTTGGGCCCACGCAATTGATCAAGCAGTGATAAAAGTTACCAACTGGTTTGAAACCCTTCATAGTGTTTTTTAATAAAAATCTGCTTCTGATTTAAAAAAAATTGTGCATATAATTCTATAAGATCATATCTTTCCTTCCTGGTATGCTTTGCCAATAAATTTGGGCAACACTGTGTACTTTCTAACGTGAAGGTTTTAAGTGTTACGTGGTAACTTCCAGTGCATTTTATCGGTTTATTGTTGTACTCAGGGTTAATAATTCCTCAACAAGGTGTTCGACTGCGATTGCTGATGTACATATCAATCATGTTGCGGCAGAAGATGAGGCTCAAGATGATTCGCCGTCATCAATCCCATCTGGCTCGTCGATACCTATTGTTAGCTTCCGTCCGGAGATTCTGGAGACAGAGTCCTTGAGTTTACTAACTGAAGGTAGTTGCATGGATGATATTTTTACCACATTGCCAGTATGATTACTGAATTAGCAACTGTGTCTTACTACTTCGTATTATACATTGTTATGTAAATTTCTAAAGTGTTTGCTTTTTTCTCTACAAATTAGTGATCGTCTTGTCATTATTTGAGTGCTGTGCTTCAGGTTCTTTCAATAGAGGAGCAGAGAACCTTAGCAGCCACTCCAGCCCATCCTGCAGGATTATATGGTGAGATCTTTTTCTTGTCAAATGATCTAATAAATCAATGTAACCTTGAAAACACGAGGACTAGTGAAATTGCTTAGCAACTTCACGTATGTCTTTTTCGTTTCCCTGCGCCGTTGATTTAGCAACATGAAAGAATCAGAGCTGATGGACTTCCACTTATTGAAACAGATACATTGTGTATTAGATGACTAGTTTATACGGTTATACCTGCTGACACGATAAACATTACTTTCAGCTTTATATGCTAGCTGCTTAGTTGGTAACTTGGTGGAGCAACTGTGGAACTTTGCTTGGCCTGCTGGCTGCTGCTGTAGCAAAGATTCATCCAAGTCTTCTACCGGTGGCTGTTGTCGGTTTCTTCACGGAGGTATATAATTTAATATACAAATATTAGATGCTGATTGCGGCAAGGATAATACATGGAATTCAGAAGATTCTAACGAATTTTATGGCAAACAGCTGGCAATTTTTGTCGCAGGCCCTTTAGTCGGCAAACTTATGGATCACTTTCCTAGGGTACCAGCGTATAACTGTTTTAGCACTGTCCAGGTAACTCTTCCACGTTAGATTTCTTCACCGTCAAGGATATTATATTTGTTCGTATTACTGTTCTTCAAACATCAGAGGTGCCCTAATTCTTTGATTTCTGTCAGGCAGCTGCTCAGTTGTTATCTGTTGCAATGATAATTCGTGCTCATACAGTTACTTCTATCCCTGCTGCATCCTTATTGCTTAAACCTTGGTTCTGTGTACTAGTACTAGCTGGTGCTGTAGAGAGGCTTTCGGGGTTGGCATTGGGGGTCGCTATGGAACGTGATTGGGTTGTACGGGTAATTTCATGCCTGAATATGTACATCCTTTCTCTTTCATTTTTAAGGATGGATCTTCTAATATGGGCTATTACTGATTTCTACAGTTAGCAGGCACGAACAGGCCAATTGCGCTGTCTCAAGCAAATGCTATTATCAGTCGAATCGATCTTCTGTATGAGGTACACATTAATTACAGACTGGACATAACATAATTGATGGAATGCATTTTCTAATTGTAGGTTTGTTTGATAACAAATAGTTAATAGGGTGTGTGATTTCATGGATTTCATGGTTACAGATAGCTGGAGCATCCCTTTTTGGTATTTTGTTATCCAAGTATGACTCCGTGACATGCTTGAAGCTTGCTGCTGTCTCGATGATATGCAGTGTGCCTGTTGTGGTAATTACTACACCATATTAACTGGTTTATGGCTCTCTATGTTTATCCTTCTAGTAAGCTTGACCATTTTATGTATCATGTACTATTTTGAAGGTTTTTTTAATGTGGCTAAGCAATAAGCTCTCAGCTGGTGTTCTTGATCGCGCAAAATCCCCCCAGGCCTGGAATAAAAGTTTCTCAGAAGTTCCTTTGCCGATTCATGGGAATTTAGGTGAATTATCTTTGGTTATCTTAGTGCATCTTCCGACCGTTCTTTGTTATCTTGCAACTAAATATATTTTATTGGAATAAATAGTTGAAATTGATGTGGATGCCATCAAGCATGGGTGGATTGAATACAAGCAGCAACCTGTTCTTCCTGCAAGCCTGCTTATGTACTTCTCTACTTCAATATAGTTCTTACTCCTGGTGGCTTAACGACAGCATCTTTAACGCATCGCGGTATTTTTCTGAACTCCGCTTCTTATTTTTTTATCTTTGTAAAGAGAACTAGCTTAAACTTTAGCAAAATTCTAGCATCACTAACTTCAGTGCTGACAAAGTGATGAATGCAAAATCCCATCATTATCCGTTATACATATACATGCTAATGGGGCTTTGATTCTCCTGGTGAGGAGTCTCATGCAAGATTCCCTAATCAGTTGTTGACCCAGTTACAAACTTGATGTGGAGACCAATGGTTGCTCATGTATGTCTGTTGGCATATTTAGGAGTTTCAGGCTCTATCATTGGTGGGTTTAGTGGATTATGTGCTTTTATGGGCGTTGCTGCAACATTCATTTCTGCAAGTCTCGTGAAGCGGCTTGGCATTCTAAAGGTTGTTCTTTTTTGAGAAAAATTATTAGTTTTCACAGCTACTTGGAAACTTATATTTGACAAATTTGACCTCATGGTTCCAGGCTGGGGCAGCTGGACTTATCTTTCAGGCATCCCTTCTCACAGTAGCTGTTGCTGTGTATTGGAGCAGTTCTCTTTCTCAGAAAACACCATTATTTTTCTTCCTTTCCTTGATTGTAAATGTCATTTATCGACTTCCAGTATACAAATTGGTATTTACGTTTTCCTTTGAAGAGAAAACCGTTCGCAGGATGTGATTTCAGTTGCTGGAAGGCTGAACACTCTAAATGTGGATTGAGGAAGTTAATTGACTTAAACTTCAATGATTTGAGGCTGTTCTATTTCTTATTTATGTAGGTATTATCAAGGTTAGGCAACATGTCATATCATGTTCTTGGGGCCCAGATTCTTCAGACTGGGATACCATCTTCAAAGTCAAACATTATTGGAACTACAGAGCCTTGGTCGCAAGTCTAGCAGAGTTTGTGATGTTGGGAGTTGCAATAATTGCAAATGAAATTTCTCATTTTGGTTTTCTAGCAATGCTTTCCCTCTCTGCTGTTGTTGGGGCAGCGTGGCTTTTCTGCCGATGGTTAGTCAATCCAACTGATGAACAAAAAAAGCTTTTCTCCTTCGATCCTCAGTTTTAATTCGCCAAGTAAGCACTCTTCCCTTCTCTTACCCTGCTGAGTTTGTTGCTACAGTCTAAATTTGGTTACAAAAAAACTCTGCCATTTGTATCTAAGAGAAACTAGATACTGAACACATAGTTTGACATACACTAGCCTACCAATGTAGTCACTGGTACATCTCTTTCTTGAGTGATACAAAACCACCAGTCTAACCCACAGAACTAAACCTTGGCTGGTTATGCAAGGTCGATGCTGTGTTAGTTCCAAATTTAGGAAGGGAATGCGGGACTTGAGATTTACCCCAAATCCCCAATCCTTTAAATAAGTTTAATCAGTTACCAAATGAATCGCTGGTGGCTACAAATCCCGTTGTTAATACCCTACAACAGAGTCACTATAGATATCATATACCTGGCCGCTATAACTATCAAATCGGTACTTCTGGGTTTACCCAGTCTCAGGTTTTGGATTATGGTGTGGTCACTTTAGTCCGCTGGGTAATAAGGGTATATATATGGCATCAGAGGCTCTCGTTCTTGTCTTAGCTCTAAGATTTTGGTGTCATTTTGCCATGTGATTTTAGTCTGTTTTACATTGGAAACAGATTTTCTTCTCGTATATTACTTGATAATGATGGTTATGTACTGCAGAGCTGTTGACTAACAATGTTCAGACAATACTAGTGTATTTATCGGCTTGATACGAAACTGTGAGGTGTACCTTCCACCTCACAGGTTAACCACATTGTTGCGGGTTTAAGAGAAGTGAAGTGGTTTGTTTTTACCATGAAGTTAAACTTTTGACAAACCATTTACCCTAAGATACGCGTTGAGATGACAAGATCAAAACCAGAACCCCATACGGACATGTCACGACAAACTGAAACTAAGATCAGTAGAGATAATCACATTCAAGGTGGAGCCTAAAGAAAAAATAGCTGACATTGTATTATACCCATTGATTCGTTCACAATTCTTTTTCTCCATGTTTATATATATAAACAATCTTGGTTTGAACTTACACCCTACTTTGTGGGGTCTATAAACTGACAATTAAAATTTATAAATTATTGGTTATAATAATGTTATAATTTTTCATCAGTATATGTGTTCAACAAAATTTCCATCATGATCTTCAATTACTGGCTACACTGTACAGTGCATGCTCATTGTCTGATCAACAAATCAACTTTTCTTGTTTTCTTATTTGAGGCTTTTCTTGTTTTCTTATTTGAGGTTTATTACTTTTTTTTTGAAACGGATCAGAATACTGATATTGTAGGAAGGCATGGGCGGGATTCAGGTTCGATCAATAAGATCAAATATGAACCACAAGATACGTAACTATATTTACTACTTCCCTTCCAGCAAAAGATATACTATATTTTTTCATTCTAACATGTTCTTAGGCTAAAATGAACAAATGATAATATCTCTTTTGCTGGGCGAAGGGAGTATAAGATATCATCTCCAATCCATCAACGATTCATTATGTGACAAACTGTTCAGAAGACGTTTGTTTGGTGAACCTCTAGAACAATAGGTTCACTGACCAGAGGGGTTCGATATATATTATGTAGAAATAATTTTAAAAATTATTAATGACATATATAGGTAAGAGGAAAAAAATACATTGGTAGCTTTGTATTTATGTAATGAGGAACGTTAGCACCCGCGATAGTAGAACAAACATACATATAACTATTTAACCATTCAATAAGAAATTAAGAATGCCAAATTAAAGAGTACAAATTGAATTATAAGGGATCTTAATATCTATGAAACTGTTTATACGAAACAACCACATTTGCCATCCGAATAGAAACTCTCAGTAAGTTTGGAAAGGTCTAAGAGCAACTGCAACGGGCGAGTAGAGTAAAGAGAGAAGAGAAAATTTCTTTTTATTCGCCAGTTTACAGCCGCAACAGGAGATCATATATGTGTTTTACTCCAGATTTGCTACAGTATCGGAGTAACTTCTCTCCGAATTCTAAGTATACTCGCACGGCCATGTGAGATAGCGTATGCCGAATACGTTCAGCTAGAGAAGCGTATTTAAATCAGAAGTATCCCTAGAAAAACGTCTGATATTTCGGTCAGCTAAGTATACGCCTCATAATACGGTTAGCTGCAACAACGCCCCTTGAAGATACGAAACATTACAGTAGCGCTTCACTACACGGTGTTCTGGCTCGACGCTTCACACTTCCGCTCTTCTATAGAATGCAGTCCAAAACATACAGTGTGATAGAAGAACTCCTACCCATATACGTTCTTCCTGGAAAACGTATGGGATGTATACGTTGAATTAGGGAGCCGCCTGTTTCATACGGCCTCCCTGTAACCCGCAACACAAGCATACGGTCTCCTAGCTAGCCGTGTTACATCATACGGCCTCCTATCAAGCCGCCATTCATATATATTGCACGGTCTCCTAACTGGCCGCGGGGTTCAAATTTGTTACCGTTGGAGCAGCTGTTCAGACGGTTCGTTAGGAAACCGTATGGATTCCAAACGGTCCCTTAGTAAGCCGACTGCGATTTTGAGAACCGTTGAGAAAATTTTACCGTTGAAAACCGTTGAGAAAAATTTTACAACGGCTAGTAAACTGATGTATATAAATTAGTTGGATCTACCCCATCTTTTCATATTTCATTCTTATTCCCATTGTTCCCTATTCCGGTCAGTTCGTCATTATTTTCCAATAATTTGTTGATCTGATTTTCCATTTTTATTCTGTCCAATTAGTTTTTGTTCAGTATTATTAATTTTGAAATGGCACCAAGACTCGGAGGTCCAAATTTTAGTACAAAGGAAGATGTAACCATGTGCAGAATTCATTTATCAGTATTTCAAGATTCTATTGTTGGTACCGATCAATCAGAAGACAAATTATGGTCTCGCATCAAAGATAGAATGAAAGAAGTTATACCTTCAATGGCTGATCGTAGTTGGACCTCCATTCAAAAACGATTTCAGGGAATAAGTAAAGATGTGGCTCTATACTCTGCAAATGAGGCAGAAGTAGAACGTCAGCACCACACTGGATGGGGCCCTGATACAAAGGTAAGGCAACACTTAATTTTTAAGCACCCTTAGTCGAGTTTTGAATTGTATTTCATGCACTAAGTATTTTTGTAAACAACGATACACAGGTTCAAGAAGTAAGGAGGTTGTTCAAGGAAGCTAATGGAGGTAAACCATTTAAGCATGAAGAGTGTTACGCAATTATGTTAGAGAACATAAAATATTCACGGCGATCAACCGCTGTTTTCGATTCATCCCAAGCCGAAGAATATTCTGGTAGTAGCGATGATAACCCGGAAAGACCTTCATCTAGCCAAGCCCAATGGAGTGGAAACGAAGATATAGGAGATATACCTAACGTATCCACGGCCAATGGGAAAAAAAGAGTCATAAAGCCTAAAGCAAATGGCGAGAGGAAAATCTAGTGCCCAAGCAGAAGCTTTGGATATAATTATTAACAACCAAAAAAACTTCAACAACTGTTATAACGAAAATGCTAAAAAGAAGATTGATCAGAGAGATGCCGAGCTTGCATCAATGGAGGTGTATCGCTTAGTGAAAGAGGAGTATCGAATAATGATGACGGACGTCTCCCTATTAGATGCCGCAACAAAAGAGTGGATTGAAATTAGGAAACAAGAGATTTTACAGAAAAGAAGAGAATCTCGGATTACCTAAATCAGTATTAATCTGGGCTTGTAATTTTCCTTTTAATTAATGAAAACTTTAACTTTTGAGTCATGAAACACCAAGTAAGTCATTTATTATCACTGAAAAAGCAGTACAATTTAAGATAACTCGTTTTCACATGAGTGGTGTCTCCGGATGGTTCACATTAGATATACCCACAATACTTATCGGCATTTAACTTTCATACATCACCGAAATCAGACCATATATGTTCGATCAAGTCATTTCGTAATTGAATGTGCTTTTCTTTGTTATGTACTGCAAGTCGTCGGTGATGTTGTGACATCCTTGATAGTTGAGCAGTTCGATGACGTGAAATAGTAACTGGTGCATGGTTGCGGCCTTGGTCATATTCATGTGGCCAATCCCAGGGTATACGTTCATCCTCCACAATCATATTGTGGAGTATAATAACAGTTTTCATTATATATGCAAGTGTGTCGAAATTCCACATTCTTGCAAGTTGTTTAACGATTGCAAATTGATTTTGCAATACCCCAAAGCCTCGCTCCACATCTTTTCGGCAAGCCTCTTGCATAGAAGAGAATTTGCGTTTTTTTTTGTGAATCTGGATGCTTGATCGACATGATAATGGTTGCTATCTTAGGGTATATCCCATCGCCAAGATAGTATCCCATATCATAATGGTTCCCGTTAACCTCGAAGTTCACTGGTGGTGTCTTCCCTTCGATAACGTTTTTAAAAATATAAGAACGGTTCAAGACATTGATATCGTTGTTTGAACCAGGCATATCAAAAAATGCATGCCAAAACCATAGATCCTGTGAAACCACTGCCTCTAAAACAATACTTTCATCGCCTTTGTATGATTTGTAAGCCCCTGATTCAGCAGATGGGCATCGATCCCATTTCCAATGCATACAATCTATACTGCCGAGCATCCCAGGAAATCCCCTTGCATTGTTCTGCTCAAGCAACAGTTGAACATCTGCAGGGGTGGGGTTCCGTAAATATTCCTCCTCATATAACCTGACAATAGTCAAACAAAATTTCCGTGTTGCTTGCAGTACAATGCGTTCCACGATGCATAAGTATTCATCTATTGTATCCGCTGCGCATCCATACGCCAACATGCGAATTGCATCCGTAATCTTCACTTGTGGGGTTAACCCTAGGCGGCCGGCCGCATCCCTTTTTTGAACGAAATACGGGTTTATTGCTACCACATCCCCCAATATGCGGTTAAACAATTGTCTTCGCATTCTAAATCTCCTCCGGAAAACATTGGGAGGAAAACGAGGGTTCCTGGAAAAGTAATCTCTCCATAGCTGCCTTGCTCCGATTTCACGATCTCTTTGAATTTCGATTCGGGTATGTGGCCAGTCTATATATGAAGCTATCAACCCCAAATTGATTGCTTGGTCATTTTGCCTTAGAGCCATTGATTCTTCACATGATGAGTCCGATTTGCGAGTAAATTCATCTTCAGACGACGAAGATAGGGTTAACTGATCATTAGGAATATAAGAAGGGGAATAAGAAGATGCACCATGCATATTGAAGTTTTGGTTGTCTGCTATTAGTTGTGAAGGTTTGTAGTTTTGGTATGTTTCTAGTTTTCGCAAGTTAAGTAGTTTTGGGTTGGTTTGCATTGTAGAATATATGTGTTCATTTTATAGTTGTAATACAAGCCTGCAATTAATTAATTAAGACTCTAGAATAGAGTATAGCTAAAAAGGAAAAATTGATAGGTCATGTAAGTGGAATTATTGATATTCATCACAAGTTACGGTTGAAGTGACAATACAATTAATTAATTAAGAATCTGCCACAGAATAGACTATAGATAGAAAGAAAAAAATGACAAGTCATGTAAGTGGAATTATTGATATTCATCACAAGTTACGGTTGAAGTGACAATACAATTAATTAATTAAGACTCTGCCACAGAATAGACTATAGATAGAAAGAAAAAAATGACAAGTCATGTAAGTGGAATTATTGATATTCATCACAAGTTACAGTTGAAGTGACAATACAATTAACTAATTAAGGCTCTGCCACAGAATAGACTATAGATAGAAAGAAAAAAATGACAAGTCATGTAAGTGGAATTATTGATATTCATCACAAGTTACGGTTGAAGTGACAATACAATCAATTTAACTTTTTCACTAGGAGGAAACAATACTTCTCTAAGCAAACCTGTTATGAAACCTTAAGACTTGGCTTGTAGGACGGCGTGGACGACGATGTTCACTACTTGGGAGAACAATCAACACGAAGGGATTGAATTCTTCCATCACCCTAAAGATCTCGAAATGAGGTTGGTACCTGAAATCTGAACGTTTCCATCTTAACCATTCCTCAAGAGTTCTTGAAATAATTGCATCATCAGTTTCAGAGTAAAGACGAAATTCATTCACCTTAGCAGTTAAAGAAGAAAATTCTAACACTTCCTTTGTGATTTGCACATATCGACAAAAAATCCCGGCTCTATTCCTGTTGTTGGGATTACCGGTTTCGTTACAAAAGTTAGCATGTGTATCTTCTAACCATTGCATGCTCATTGTACCATTCATCCCACGTTCATGCCCCCTTGCTGGATAATGCAATACTATGTTGCGACATAGAGTTAAATCTTCCTCTAGTGTAAAATTCTCTGCATTAAGTCTAAAATTTTCGTAACCCGCCATTAAATGAAAACACAAAATAACAAATTTCTACTAAAATGTTAAAGATTTCTACTAAAATGTTAAAGAGGTGGATTTGGAATGAGGATGAAAGGAATAACCTCATGTATTTATAGGTGTATACATTCCATCATAGAAGTGGAATTGTTGTTCAACGGTAATAATTAATAACGGTTAGAAAATGGTAACAAATTTGAATTTGTGATAGAGTTATATTTTAGTGAATTACTACGGTGACAGAGTCAATTGTTATATAACTAATTTTTGTCACATTGTTGGCAAACGTAATCTAGAAAAATATACTGACAACTCACTTGAACAGAAACGTTAAATGATAGATACAGACAAATATTAGTTTAAAATTAAAAAACAATAAAAGATGGAAATCATTCATTCTCATTTTCGTTCCCACGAGATTGCCGAGGTGGCATAAACGGAAATAAATCGGACGATGAACTAGGCCCCCCGGTATTCCATATTTATGGTGGCACGGTTGCTGAAAAAGACCCAAAACCTAGCTGTGGTTGGTGGGACATGGAATATGCTAGTTGTTGCTGCAAACTGGTGGTTAGTTTCTGGTAATCACAGACCTCTTCCAAATGAAACTTGCGGAATTGATGGGTAAAGTCGGACAAATATTGCTCAAGTGTATAAGCTTAGCCCTGTAACACATAATATAAAACGTTACCCTGTCAACAATAATTATGTTACGACTTAGAAAAAAAAAACTAAAATATACTTACGTATGGTTAATTATCTTGGGGAGGTAGGGCTACATGCTCATCGGGAAATTCGATTGATTTTCTAACACGCTCACCCACAATGTTGTACGTTTCCACCTACCAGTCGACTTTGGTGCAAAAAATTTTGAAGTTGGTTACACGTCGCCAATGCTCCAAATACACGTCATACGAAAATGGGTCTCCAAGATATTCAGATATTTGGACGTTAATGTTTTCCATTATCTTCGTAGCTTCGGCAATTTGATGTTGCTAACACGCCCTGGGGGGTTAGGTGGAATTCTCCAGCCACCAATGATTTGGGCCCATAACCGCTCTCCGAGGTAAATGTTATATTGTTTATAGTTAATAATTATGACCCATATACCAGTAAAATAAAATAGGAAATGAAAAAATAATCACAACTAAAAACATAAATTGTAAACTCACAGTGCCAAGCCAAGTAAATACAATGCGCCTATACGTGACCTGCAACGCTCTAAGGAATATTTCATTCTCGATGTTTGCTGTGATTTTTGCTCCAATGCAGGTAGCACACGGGGTCCATGTTACATCGTCGGCCGTCAATTCGTTTAAAAGATCCCTTGCACGGAGAATATCATTTTTCTTTATTCGTGAACTCTTCCAACGCGAACATCTTGGCCACACCATTTCTGTCTCAACGGATGGGATATGAGGTCGAAGTATGCCCAGATACTCATACCCCCAGAACTTCAATTTCAAGAAAAAAAAAAATTAAGTTACCACCAAATACCCATTTAAATAATATTGTAAGGAAAGTTATTTACCTCCAATATCTGGCACGATCCGGTTTGTTCGCCTACCAGCTACGCCAAGTGTGCTCAAGAGTTTGGAAAAACCGGTACCACCCCAGTCATAAGTGTCAACTTTATCTATATCATCAAAAGCAGCTAACCAATCGGCATCGATGTAGTTCTTTGCATTTGAGAAGAAAAATTGACCCAGAACATACATCCAGAAGGCTCGCGCAATTTGTGTTGCAAGTTTGTCATCGCCTTTCGCCTGTACCAACTTCTCCTTTTTAAAGTATGAGGCCAAAAAGAACACTGTCATGGAATCTGAAATCCATTGCGGAGATCGTCCTGCTATATTACAGCCTTCATTGTATAGTAGATCCGGGAAAATATGTTCTTGTACATATTCAAAGGAATATTTGATGTTGTCATATGGAATGTCCCCTCCAACACCAATACTAATCCCGATCAGCATCGTCCATTCCAAAGGTGTAATCCTCATTTCACCAAACGAAAAGTGGAAGGTGTTTGTGGTGTCCCAGAAACGCTCGACGATGTAGTCTATCATTGCATATGACGACTCGCCAAACTCCATTGTCAACAATCGCGTGCATCCTGCCTTTTCGATAATAATAGCAGCTCTAGGGCAGTGCTCAGATATAACATGATAATGTTGTTGGACCAATTTTATAGACCCGCGATGCATGTACTTGGTCTTTGGGTCTGCCCTGAGACTCATATTACAGGAAGCGTGGCGTCATCTTCCACCATTACCAGGCCAACATCATCGTTCATTCCTTCTGGCACCTGATCTACTACTGGGTCCTCCGATGTTGTTGCTTTTTTGTTCCTTTTTTTCCCACCAACAAATCGAGAGGAAGCTTTCCTCAACATCTATTTTAAAAAAATTGTCAACTCAAGGGAAAAATAATATTACTCCTTATTTTTCCTTAACAAAACAAAATATTATAACGAATGCAATAGCTGAACCAAAACTAAAAAGTACTGAACCTAAATCCACTAAATGGATTTCGAACATTTGGAGGATTGATTTTCCAAATTCTATTTTCTGGTACCAAATATAACTGAAAAATAAAATGCAAAACCACAGACAACTATAACAATAAGTTCTATTTTCAAAATTATATTTTCAACTTTACTCAAAACATTCGGATTCATTGAACCCACATTTCTAAGCTAATCAATAAGTTCCAAACCATTTTCTCAACAAAACCTCATGAAAACTTAAAACCCAAACTCGATTTCCTTACAGGCGTGCAATGTGCAGTACAAACGAGGCCAGAGAGATGGGTGACTCAAATTGAACAATATATAACAATTTAAGAGACATTGACAGAGTTGTTACCTCCAACAAATCTTAGGGCAGTGGAACATAAATTACTGAAATTGCACGAAAATTAAAATGTACAGAAGAATTAACCAATCAATAAAGCTCTGATTTTTCCTCTTAACATTTTTAAGCAATTGTTAAAGATTATCTTAACATTTCGAAATAAGATCATAGTTTCATAAATTTTATAAATGGGTTTCTACGGCGGCAATCACAGGGTTTCTCTACGGCGGCAATCACAGGGTTTCTACGGCGGCAATCACAGTTCCATCAATTTCATCGTTTTTCGTTCTCAAGAATCAAGAATCAATAAAAATCACAAAAAGACAGAGGACAGTGTGGAAGAAAGATTTTGCCTTTGATTGAGTGGGTGAAGTTTAACCGTGTTCTTCTATTCCTACGGCCGTTCTTCTGTAAGTAGAGAAGAAAATGTTCATGGCCTTCCCAAACATAACTATAAATACTAAACCCTACCACATGGTCAATTACCAAGCCGCCCCTGTGTCACACGGTCCCTTAGTTAGCCGCTTCATTGGAGAATCGGTCTCCTAGCTAGCCGTCAATCCATACGGTTACTTAGAGCAACTCCCAAGTTACATACGGTCACTTATAGCAACTCCCAAAACAATTAATGTACACGGCCACTTACGAAGCCGCCCCTCTGTCTCACGGTTACTTAGTGAGCCGCCCCATGGAGAATCAGTCTCCTAACTGGACGTTGTTCCATACGGTCACTTAGGTGCGCTGCCAAGTTGTATATGGTCACGTAGAGCAACTGCCAAAATATTAAAACGGTCAACTGGGTGGTCGTTTCAGAGATAAGCGTCTTTCATCGACAGCGTATTTGGTGATACGGCCACCCAACTAGACGCAACAATTATAACGACCTTCTATGAAGCCGTCTCTCGTAATACGGCCACCCAACTAGACGCTCAATAATACGTATTGTTAACTGAGCGCATTATATTTGGCGCTCATTCGGATGAGCGTATAGTTCCGCGCTCTTCTAAGTGAACGACAATACAACATACGTTAGGATAGCTAACCGTCCGTGTTATATTCGGCCCATTAAGAGAACGCCTTGTATCATATGGCTACCAAGAAGAGCGTGCGAGTAAAATTTGCTCTCCTACCGCTGTGGTTTTTAAGCCAAAGACCAAACAAAATTTGGTTTTTAGTCGATAGGGTAGTCGCACCGTTACAGTTTCCCTAAGAGCATTGAAGTTCTAGCTCTTAGTTGTCATGTTCACCACCATTGCAAGCAGGTTGTAAGTTTCTGTAAATAAATTCCATTTCACCATTAATTAAGTAATTTGAAAACAGACAAAATCAAGACCAAGACATTTTAGGAAACAGTATTTAGATTAGGTTAAGTTAGCCTACCCTTGCTTACATTTTGCTTTGTCATTATATCAACTGTTATTGGGGCTAGGATTGAATGTTAATATATGACAAAGTGTTTGTCATGTCAATGAGATTATCTCTTCTTTGGATATCTTCCTTCTCCCATCATTATTTCCATCCTTCCTCTCCAAATATGACAAGAAAAATTTCACACGTCTAAAATAAATATTTTTTCTCTTTTTTAAGTTATATTTATCTTTTGAATTTTTATGTTTTTAATATCTGTTATGAAACTAGAAAATAGAAAACGAAGAGATACAAAGTAGAGAGAAAGAAGAAGAGAAAATTTTATTATTGTATGTAGAATATAAGAGTTTTAAGTCTCTATTTATAGGGATAAGAGACTTGTTACCCAAGTATTTGGAAATCCTAATCTTAGACACAAGGGCATCTTAATAAATAAACATTGGTTTATAACACTCCCCCTGATGACCACTGTGGCTAAGTCATTACAAACATATCAGTAAAACTCAAAAGAGAATATTCTGAAATTGCATAAGCATGTAAAGACTCAGACAGTCTTGGACACGCATATGTTGCCTCGTTAAAACTTTGACAAGGAAAACCCAGTGGGACTGACGAAGGAAAAATAGTATAACGCGATAAGTCCAGTAAATGCACCTTTGATGATGGCGCTCCCCCTGATAAGTACTTCAATCAAATCTTGGCTTGCAAATTTTTGAGACGAGACTTTCCAATTTCGATGAACGAATTTCTTGCTTGTAGAAGATTGTTGTGCTTTCGTGAAGAAATTTGCTAGTTGATGAAGTCTTCTATTGTGTTACACAAAAAATATTGTCTTCGATTAAATACTCTTATAACGTCTACGTTCTTCTTCAACAAATTGAGGAGTTGTGACATGGATCGCTAGCTTCTCGAAGATGATGTAGTTTCTTCAAACAAGTGCCAAGATAAGAATACATTACCATACATGAACAAAAACCGTACTTTTGATTAAACCTTATGTGGTTCAGAAAGACATATGAATTCCTAGGAGATGGTTATGTTGATTTGGTCGAACAAAATGACCTAGTTAATGGTGGGAATCCACCAAATAACCAAACTTGATACAACTCCCTCTTGGATAACCACCATGTTGAATTATATTGCCTCACTAAAACTTTGCCAGTAAAACCCAATAGGAAGAAAAATCTGGACGAAGGAAAAAGAGCACAATATCAACATTTTGAATAAAAAATTAAAGTCAGCAACATGTTGCCTCATTAAAACCTTGTCAGGAAAACCACATGGGATAAAACCTGAAACAAAGGAAAAATAGTACAACTTTTGACGTATTTATGGATGTTAACTCAAATATATGAGTATTACAGAAAACAAGCATCAAAATCATAACTCTAGTCTATATCATAGACAAGTTATATGCAAGCATAATATGAACTGCAAATTTAAGAGTAAAAAATACTTATGCTGCTAAAGCGTGGATTTTTTTGTTTTTAAGGACTTCTCAAGAGACCTGTAAAGTTGATATCATCAACTAATCCGGATTTTGATCTTAATTTTACCAATTTAAAATAAAAAACACAGAAAGGATTGTTAAACCTGATATAATCGAGTCAAGTGGCTGCCTGAATATAATTTGAATCCTATAAGGATTACAAATTGAATATTTTCTCCAACCACATTCTTTGTGTGAATGCAATATGAGTCCTTCAAAGACTACCACACCAAATACATCATATGTGGAGGAATTTTTTTTCCAATCAATCCTAGGGCCTGAGCATAAAACCCTTAAATCGTTTTTACAACGATTATATTTCTCATATAAGGCATGAAGACTACATAAACCTGTAATTTTCAGAATTCAGGATTTCATATTTGAGATGTTAAGTCTTGGATCCAAATATTGCGTTATTGAAGAGTTTTCAATCCAAAATAATTTGGATTGTTGTGCCTATACCAATCATATTTTTCGATATCACTCTGCAGAGGGGTTAACAACCACCATCATTTATTATTTCAGCAGATACAATAAATGAATAGTCAACAATTATATTAGCTTACTACGATCCCACACAATTCTCAAGTGTATGCATATCTTGAAAAAATCATAGAATTATTGGTACGAGTGCCCATAGGCGTTATGATCTCCTGATGTTCAAACGATGAGATATTAATTTTGAAAAATATGAATTGTATTATGATAGACTCTATTAGAGCACTATCTATAGCATGTACTAAAATGCTACATATAATGTTTTAAAGATATATTCTAGTATAAACTTCCTTTTTCTAAATATAATGTATTTCAAATTGCTGTTGTGTGTCGCCAAGTGAAAATCTTTGAACTAATATCTCAAAAGAGATTAAGAAACCGCAGCACAGTTCCTCTTGATAAATTAAATAATAATAATTTTTTATCTATTAATCATCAATTAACTTATCTATGTCATGACGAATTAAATGATAAATATTAAAAATAATGTATTATCATAATTAATTGAAAATATAATTTAGGATTTAGGATTTATAACTTGATGGTTATATTATGATTTAGTTTAATGAAATGAGGATCAATAAATAAAGATAAATAAAAATGGTAATAATCACAGTCAAAATTAATTTAACTTTTACAGTTGATAAATAGTAAAAATCATAATTGAAAAGTGAAATGATTTTATAAATTATGAGGGGATGGAAAATAAAAAAACTAGAGGTGGAAAATAGGGAAAACCTTTTGTTAAAACGCTAAGTATCACAATCGGAAGTGAAAAGATTTTCAATTTTAATTTTACGTTTCAAAATTGCCCAACAATCGGTAGTCTTCATATAGAGATATCTGCCGATTAATCTGGTTCAATTCTAACCAAATTTTATTCCTAGAATCAGTAGTTGTCCTTTTTTATACAATTGATTCTGGTACAATACTTGGAGGGCTTCAAATTTACGAAGAAAAATCGGCAGGATATCCATCATAAAACCTCGATTAAGGTGAAAAGATGTTCCGATCCTATCGATAATGGGTAGCATAAATCTCCGAGAATAATGGGAAATTTGACATTTTTGTCATGCATCGACAATCATAAGTTATAAATATAGGTGTTGGATCTATTTGATACATATACCAGAGTATTTGAAGAATTATTACCTTTTTTTTTTACTTGTTTGGATTTTTCATTTACTTTAAGAGATTTATCCTATGGTGTCTTTAGGAAAAAAAGTGTTTAAATCAAGATCATGGTGATTCAAAACAAGTAAGTTCTTCGAACTCATATCCATTTTTCGTTGTACTTCAAGACTATGTTGTTTATTTTTAGTTTAATAGCAACTTTTGATTTTAGGGTTTTTATAATTTTGATTTTAGGGTTTCTGCCAATATGATTTTAGGTTTTTTGGTTGATTAACATGATGGTAATTAAGATCATTGTTAATTTATGTTTAATTTGTATTTCAATTCTTAGGGTTTCTACCGGACCTACTAATATGCATAGACTGGAATTCTCTGGCACTTCTTATTATAGATTTGCTTAATTTTTTTCTGCCAGGTGTAAAGTTATCTGCTTTTCTCTGTGATAGGCTCAATGTAGTCAATATCGGATTTCAGTTTGTACCGGTCGAGAACGATACACTGGTACACCTTTGTGTTGGGAAGATTTCGGTTCCAGATATCGACGAAATATGGTTCACACATTTTATACCTATAATTATTATATCAAATGTTTTTTCCATATTGGGCCTATTAAGATATAAAACTAGTACTTATTTTTCTAAAATACCATAAAAAACATGAGTAACAATTGAAAACCCTAGAACTAGGATAAACAAATTTATTTTCTTTCTTTCTTTCTTTTTTTTTGATTTTTTTTTAATTGAAAACCCTAATTTCGGCCATCTCGGTCATTTCGACCATATCAGTCAACTCATTTCGGGTCATCTCGGCCGAAATTATCGTCCAAATACCGTATCGACGATATAGCATGTCTCGTCTCGGATGAGGGCCGAAACCGATATTATCGGTGAGATTTCGGTCATGTCGACCGAAATCGACTACACTGGATAAGTTGTATTTTTTGTCGATCTGGACTTTGATATGCATGTGGTCTTTTTTACGTCTATTTTCTTTGGCCTTTGGACTTGTTGTCCATTGTTCAGCCTGTTTTGCTCAATCTAGTAGATAAAAATGTTGTTAGGATGTTCATTGGTTGTTTGTTTATGTTGAGTTGTTGAGTAATGGTTTATAAGATTGTTAGAATGTTTACTGCTTGTTAGGATGTTCACTGAGTGTAATTGGTATCACTTAGAAACTGCGCTTGACTTGTACTAGGAATCATAATGTGTTTATAATTTGTAATTGGTATCACACAGAGCTATTGGAGGGTTTTTAATGCGTTATTTGTTGTTGGAATTCAACTCTAGAAGGTGTGTACACAGGTGTTCCGCTGTTAACTTGGCCTCCTTGATAAGAACATGATTGTACAGGTCGACACCTCGACGGTACAAAATTAATGGAAGAAGGGAGAATAATGAGGACAGAAGGGGTTGTCAACAAGAGGAAGGAGGTGGATAAGGTAGTGAAGAAAGTAATGGGGTAAAGAGAGGGAAGAAAGAAAAGAAAGAGCAAGAGAACTTGGAATAAAAGCAAAGAATGCCATAAAAGAAGGGGGATCGTCACATTTCAACATGACACTTTTTATGTAAGGCATGATGCGCATTACAAAGCTGGCAGACATCCAAGACAAAACCTTGCTTAGGGAATAATTTTTCATTCCGTTTGTGACAGTTATCTAATGACTCTAGCATCGGGATTACAATGATAAAAAATAGGCCCTACCAGTTGTGAGTGTCGGTGTAAATCTTAGGATTTAATTTTCGGTGCACTAGAGTTATTGTTCTTTTATTACATTTCTAATGTCACATTTTTTTAATTAATTAACGGATTCACGTAATAAATATAAAAATATTTATAAACCTTGCCATTTTTAATGTTGTGCCTTGCCATAATAAATCAGATCTCAAAAACTTCACACTGTCTACATATATAAAACAGGTGAAAGAAGGAAAGAAGATGATTATAACAGTCACATCTTTTTTTTGTAATTTTTTCATAACTAAAGGGTAATAGGATTATTTTCATGATATTAAGGTTTTATACATTTTTTATTTAGAAAAATTTCACTTGTTGGATCTCGATTAACACGTGTCGCTCATCCACATGTGATAACATGTTGAAACCTAATTTAAATAACAAGATATAAATGTCCATAAATAACACATATAAAGCCATACATGTACTTTCTTGACTACCTGACAGATAAAATGCACGACTAAGATTATTTTTAATTTTTTAAAGTTACCGGATAGATTTCCAACCGAATAATCAAATCCTAGGAATATTTTCAGTTTTCCCTAAATTCAAGTGCAGCTTGCATCAAACCAAAAGTTGTACATCATTTTTAGAACATGACCTCTACAGTTGTTTTACCTTTTCTTCGGTACCTTAGCTATCAATTGTAATTTCCATGTATAGTAGTTAGAATGATGAAACCAAAGGAATGTTACTGCATAAGTTCTGCAACAACTTATTAACTACGGGATGATTAGGAAGAGTGTATTTCGATGACAAGATCAACAGATTATGTAGATGATGTACGGACACAAATCAGTTTTGCTTACCATTTTCTTCCGCAGATACCGAAAAGATAATAAGGCGGTATCCCACGTTTACGAGTTCATTTTTCAATTCACTTAAAAGCATCTCTAGTTGGATGGTATAAATTTTATTTTATTTATGACATATAGGATTTTAGATCTCCATTTTAGATAAATTTATCTCCAACAGTAGATCTTACAAAGTACGAGGAATGACATACTAAATGTAAAGGTTTTAAAGAACCTGGCTAGTTTGGGCTTTACGGGAATTATTTTGGCCCTATGATTAAAAGTTAAAATAGGGTCATTATGAGAAAAAATTAAAAACCCCTTATTCAACTATTTATATCATTAACTAATATGGTTGATTAATATTAATTAATTCAAATATTAGTTAAATTTAGTTGGTGATTAAAACTAGATTATAGTTAATGTTAGACTGTAAGAATTAGAGTAGAGTTATTTTTTAAAGTTTGTAGAAGAAGGAGAAATAGTTGGGGAAAACTAGGATTTTGTAATTTGGTAGTAAAGATGAAAATTTATAGTGACGATGAAGATTCTAGTGGTGATGATGAAGTGGGTGCATCTAAGTATCACCAATCAGACTACGAAGAGAGTTCGATCCTACCAATTTGGGTTATTTGTTGGATGAACAAGAACGTGTGAACCAAGGCATATTTGAAGAATTTACTCAAGAAAATGAATAATCTAAACGGGAAAATGAAGGTCTTAATGCTTCCAATCGTCATGTATACGTTCTTAGGATCTCCAAACATGTTTTCAACCTTATAGTCGCCCAAAAGTGGATTTATTTTCTAAATTTTAGTTGTTTTCTGGGCTACGTAGTACCCAGAATCGTTGGATACGATGACATCGTGTCCAACGATTATATATCTTCTGGAAAATATGAACCGGAATTGGTGGATATGGTCATGAACAACGACCGATTCTAGTATATATTTTGGCGGGATTGGTAGGTCAAATAAACGACACTTATGGACTCATTTATCGAACGATTCCATCCCTTGGAGATTTTCCCAAAATTCTCCAAGAATAGAAACGGTTGACAGGTGTTGCGCTATGCGCCGATTCTAATTGAAAAAGTATCTAGGAAGCTCCACTTTGTTGAATGCTAGAATCATCACACAAGTCAGTGTGCGTCGATTCCATCCTTTAGAGTTTTTTTTCAAAAATGTAGACAAGGAAGAATCGATTGATATGGGAGGACATAAAGGCCGATTCTGTAGAATCGTTAAGAATTATTTTTCCATGTCCACTGATTCTGTTATCCTAATTTTATCAATATATATTGTAGATTGTTGAAATACTCGGCAACGATCAACCTGAACCCGTGTTTCGGATGGAGCCTGATACTTCCGACCTCTACTACACTGATTTCGTGTGGAAAAATAGAGACGATGCGAAGAAATGGTTTGTGGACAGAGGGATAGAGATCAAACAAGCATTAGTCTTAGGCAAACGTTCGAGGAATGATCGTTTGGAAATTATTTGTGAGAGAAGTGGCAAGATTGAAAGTCACTGGGAAAAAGACAAACTATATGTGAAGAAGACGCAGAGGGTCCACATTACTAAATCAAAGAAGCATGAGTGCCCGTTTAAGATTATATTGCATAAAAGCGATGGTATATATAAGCTTTTTAAAGTGATGAATGGTTGTCACAATCATGATGATCCGGAATTTCTTATCGGACACTTTTCCATTTGTGGGTTAAAACCACATCAAAAAGCAACGGTAAGGTCGATAAAGACAACTACACCAAGTAATATCCTTAGAAAGATCAAGGCGGATGATCCTTAAAACTTGTCCATTTTGAGGCAAATCTACGGGCAAGAGCAAGCATTAGGAGGACTAAATAAGATGGTAGACTAGTTATGGAACAATCTCAGTGGTTAGCCGAGCAACACAACTACACAATGAAGAAGCAGGTAGTGGACGACAAAGTGACTCATATTTTTCTGGCGCATCCGAAGATGATCCAATTGGCTCAATGCTTCTATCAAGTTTTGTTGATGGATTGAACATACAAGACAAACAAGTACAACATGTCGTTGCTAAACATATGTGGCCACACTTCGTACAAACAAACTTTCTCGGTGACATGGGGTTTTATGGATCTGGAGAATGAGGTGAGTTTTATTTGGAAGTTGGAAATCTTGAAAGAAATTTACCGTAGCAATCAAATGCCTAGGATCATAGTGACGGATAAGAATCAAGCACTAATGAAAGCAGTAAAGGTGGTTTTCCCGGATGATGTGGTTTGCAGTGGTAAATAAAGATCGTTCACTCGGACTGATTAAGATTTGGTTTTAAACCTAATTCTAATTTCTAATGCTAAAACTAGCAAATATACAAAAGATGGTAGTAATATTATGAAAGACTGGGAATCAGAATTCCACCGATTTTCATATTCATGTGGTACAAATATTGATTCTTAACCATTTAAGCTCTTTTATGGACTCTTTTTGTTTGCCAAAAGTAGATTTTTAAGACATTGATTGTAAATCCTAAGTATGGACCATCAAAACACTTAAGCTAAGCATGACCCATCAAATTAAATGACAACAATTAAGAGAAATCATGAAACAATTAAAATAAGTGCAAAAAGTCATAAAGAATCGAATATAGTTACCAAACAAGTGTGAAAATAGCTTCCTCTATTATCCCAGTGTTGGGGTTTAGCTCATCATGCTCAAAACACTCTCAAAAGATAAGTACATAGCTCACAAAGTGTTTACAAAGGTAAAAAGAGAGAAAATAATAAAAACAACGAGTTTGGAACGATGTATGGACGTTACAGACTCGTTGTTGTAAATCATGTGTTACAAACTAAAGATAAACGTTGCTAAGTTTAAATATTTAGCAACGGTTCATTCAACCTTTTTTCACGGTTTCTTCATCTTCTTCATATGAGCATATTTTTTTTGTGATTTTTATTTCTTCGTTTGCTGGAAAAGACAACCCCTAAATTGATCTCTCGACTCCCTATTTATACTAGAACAACTCCTTTACTCCCGTATCTTCAAAATATATTCTTTTTAATGAAAAATTATTCAAGGAAATATTTTTCTTCTCCCGTTAATATTTTCTTTCTTCCATGTGAATCTATTTCTCGATCCAGTTTCCTTTATTACCTCATCACAGCTCGAGATTAATAGCTTCTTGATTTTGTTTCCAAATCAAACTCACAGAATATGAAAAATTCCTTTCAAACATATCCGAGAATAAGTTAATTTTTTTGTATTAGTGAGAAACACAAATATGTTTTGATTCTGTGTAGCTTATGGTCGGATTTTGTGTGGTAATAAAACTCTTAAAACGGCAAGAGTATACTTTGTCTTAAACTCTCGTAATTCTTTCCAAATATTCTCTTCCAATTCACGTAAAAGAGAAGAAAGAAAATTCCTGCCAAAAATTCTAACTTGAAATCAAGAGAAATGGGTACCTTGGGTGCCTTTAACCAATGGTTGGGTGCCTTTAACATAAGGTCGAGGTAGACTCCGAGATATGGTGACGACTATCATGTTATTTCTAACACCTGAGCTTTGTCCTTTTATGAATAGACCATTTAGCTGGGTCCCTCGACTCCTACAACCAAGAAGTTTGTTTCCATATACTTAGATTGGTCAGTGTCATCCTGAATTGTTCACAAATTTCTAAATTTTGGAGTTTTTGGTAACTAAAATTTTAAATTTTTCTCCCTTACACCCAAACTTAAATTGAACATAGTCCTCGATGTTCTAAAGATAAATGAAAGCATGATCAATGAGAAACAATGAACAAAGTAAAAGAAATAGGGAAGGATATTACCAGCACCGCGTACCAACAACATATGGGTTGCCTCCCATAAAACGCTAAGTATAAAGTCTTCAGCCAGACCAAGAAAGGATTAGTCATAACTTACCAATCATATAACAATAATCTGAATAATTTCAGATCCTTGGAGTCAATCGAATTTGACTCACTTATTTGACCATAATGGAATATATGAATTGGTGGTCATTCTCATGAAAATGTGTTGATTCATATTTCCTAAAATAATTAGGTTTAGCTTCAATATTCAATATCTGACATATTTGTAATTTATATGTTCCCACATTTGGTAAATAAAATTTTGGTGGGACAACAAAGTCAATTATGGTATTATCACCTAGGTAAACCACATCAACCAAATGATGGGTTTCTAACGATTGAATTTCCTGTTGGACATAATCAGGCTTGGGGAAAAGTGTATGAAGAGAATCTCTTAAAATGGTAGAGGTATATATTTCAAGTCCCAAGTGAGGTACTTTAAGAAGGTATGATTGAAAATCACAAGAATCTTCATCAAAACCATACAACGGGTTATCCAAGGTGTTCCTAAAAGCCTTTTCTTCCAAATCAGTGATCTCAAGAGGTTCATCACATTCATATAATGGATTGTTAAACACATTGCTTTGTAAAGGGTCATGAATAGTCCAACGCTTTATGACAACATCCTCACTCATCTCTACGAGTCTATCATCTTCGTCAGGGACTATGGTCTTTGAATAGTTGGACTCTAAAACACTAGTCTCAGGATAAACTCGTTCCTCTAAACCATCATCGTCTTCATAATAAAAAAGAAATATTTCACCATCTATAACAATGGTATCTCTAGTTAAATCTTTTTCCCCTTGAATAGGTAAATAATCATCAACATTATTAGGATTGGAACTAGAAACATCAATATATCATGAAGCTCAATTGTTGTAAAAAATTCCTCGTCATTATGACTACGAATTTAAAACTCTTCGTCAACGCTATTCTCACCATCATAATAATATGAAGATGGTTGAAACTTATCTAAACAAGCAGTGCGTTTAATTCTAATCTCGCCCTATAAATTAGGTAAATATTCATCATTATTATCAAGGGTAAAATTGGAAAGACTATTTTGGCGATTAAGTTCGTTTTGAGCAATATTAGCAGCTAGCCGTTCATTTTCAATTTTCTCCTCATCTAAACGGCATTAATTTCAGTGAGAGTAGCACTTATAGCTTCAAGTCTTTCTATATCTTCCTCCCATTTTCATCTAAATTATTAAGCTTATCATTCCAAGAATTAGACGAAAAATCAAGACTTTGTGAAGTTTCCAAATAACGCTGGAGGGTATCCTCTAAAGATGAAGAACTAACATTTTGCTCAGAATAATATTGCTCATTTACCCGTTCATACGACTGGTGAGCGTGCGAATAATAATTGGGATCACTATGGTATGAACCATAACCTCTAGAGGGTTGGTAGTGGTCCCAAGTACTATCCACACTATGTTCATAGTACGGGTAATGTCCATTTTGAAATTCAGTCGGATATTCACTGTATTGACTATCATAATACTAGTTGAACATTTTTTTTTTTTATATAGTGCACGAGCAAATACAGGTTCGACTAAAATAGGTAAGCTTGGGTTACCTTAACATAATATACCTAAAGTCAAAGACTGGTCAAAGGTACGAGGCTAAGGCTTGTGGACTTTTAACTAGTAACTCCCATCAGGCCTAAGGCACGGGTTCAACTTAGTTATCCACGGGTTTTCCTAAAATCGATAGTCTGACGATGCAATTAGTGTGTGCAATGTGTTTTTTTTTATTTATACAAAATAGAACAAAATCAAAAAGAGATACATACAAATAAAAAAAAAATGAAAAATCTAAAAAAAAATTGAGGTATACTACTTACCTTTTTTTGTAAAAAAATTCTACAAGACATCTTGCACATCAAAGCTAAGACAAATATCTACATAAAATCTAAAAATAAAAATTAAATTAAATAAATAATAATTAAAAAATTAAACCAAAAAAAAAATAATCTAAAATCCTAACCTAAAAACAAGTCCGCATCGACGGAGTCAAAAATTGATGTGGTTTGTAGACAGTGGTAAATAAAGATCGTTCACTCGAACTTTTTAACTGATTAAGATTTGGTTTTAAACCTAATTCTAATTTCTAATACTAAAACTAACAAATATACAAAATATGGTAGTAATATTATGAAAGACTGGGAATCAGAATTCCACCGATTTTCATATTCATGTGGTACAAATATTGATTCTTAACCATTTAAGCTCTTTTATGGACTCTTTTTGTTTGCCAAAAGTAGATTTTTAAGACATTGATTGTAAATTCTAAGTATAGACCATCAAACACTTAAGCTAAGCATGACCCATCAAATTAAATGACAACCAATTAAGAGAAATCATGAAACAATTAAAATAAGTGCAAAAAGTCATAAAGAATCGGATGTAGTTACCAAACATGTGTGAAAAATAGCTTCCTCCATTATCCCAGTGTTAGGGTTTAACTCATCATGCTCAAAACACTCTCAAAAGATAGGTACATAGCTCACAAAGTGTTTACAAAGGTGAAAAGAAGAGAAAATAATAAAAGCACCGAGTTTGCAACGGTGTATGGACGTTACAGACTCGTTTTTACAAATCAAGTGTTACAAACTAAAGATAAACATTGCAAAGTGAAGATAAATGTTACTAAGTTTAAAGATTTAGCAACGGTTCCTTCAACCTTTTCTTCACAGTTTCTTCATATTCTTCACATGAGCATTTTTTTGTGATTTTTATTTCTTCGTTTTCTAGCAGAGCCAGCCCCCTAAATTGATCTCTCGACTCCCTATTTATACTAGAACAACTCCTTTACTCTCGTATCTTCAAAATATATTCTTTTTAATAAAAAACTCTTCACGGGAGTATTTTTCTTCTCCCGTTAATATTTTCTTTCTTCCATTTGAATCTGTTTCTCGATCCAGTTTCCTTTATTACCTCATCACAGCTCGAGATTAATAGCTTCTTGATTTTGTTTCCAAATCAAACTCACAGAATATGAAAAATTCCTTTCAAACGTATCCGAGAATAATTTTGTTTTTTGTATTAGCGAGAACACAAATATGTTTTGATTCTGTGTAGCTTTTGGTCGGATTTTATGTGGTAATAAAACTCTTAAAATGGCAAGAGTATACTTTGTCTTAAACTCTCGTAATTCTTTCCAAATATTCTCTTCCAATTCACGTAAAAGAGAAGAAAGAAAATTTCTGCCAAAAATTATAACTTGAAATCAAGAGAAATACTTGCCTTTAACCAATGGTTGGGTGCCTTTTTCACTTTTGGGGTGCCCTTATCCAAAATAAGGGTGCCTTTATAACTTTTGAGCCAAATTTTGTATAAAACTTTATTTTCTGAAAAATACCTACAAACACATAAAATAACACAATTAATACACAATCGAGCACTATCAATATAAATAATTGAGACAAATCAAACACAAAAATGTGTCTATCACCGGATGCCAAACAATTTCTTTGCACATGGCACACACAATGCAACATCAGAGCGCATTGCAGGGGCCATATCCAGAGGCCAAAACCACAGAAAGGTACTTGGGAAAAGTGTGTGTACGCGTATACCTACTAACATATGCATTACAAGAATGAGGCGAAAAGTATAGCGGAAGGGTCTCATGGACGATTAAAAAAACTACTTCGGAGGAGTCAAAATAATGTGGTTAAGGTACAAGAAGCTATCCATCAATACACCATTGAGGATATCAACAAGATTCAGATCCAAATGGAAGTGAGTAGGATGAAAGTTGTGACCTCGTACTCCGATAATTACAGGACGTTTCTAAGGGATATTTCTTATAGGGTGTATGATTGGGCTATCCATTATATGATAAATTATTATAAGTATTTTGAGGATAACGAGCACGGGAGAAAGAAGATTCTTTGTTCTTGTAAGACGATGACAACCATGGGGCTCCCATGTCGGCATATGATTGCTAGTAACCCCCAAGGGATTCCGTTTGAGCTCATTGATCTGTTTTAGAAGTAACTTACTTTCACACCAAGCCCGACAGAAGATGCAAGTCAATCATTTGTAGACACGGATCTTGGGAGAGAAATAATCGAGGGCTACTCCAACAAAAATAATTTGTAACGACAAATTTTAATGTCTGACTTGGTCCTTGCCATTCACCCACATATGCAACCGGTTGAAGAACAACTAAGTTACCGCCGACGGGTAGGCTACCTACCAAAGTGGATATGAAGTAAGAAAGGAAATAGTACAAGGCGCAGATAAGTACTCAAAGAGACCCTTCTTTGCATGAGCATACCGAGGCTATGTATGAAGACGCTCCCGCTCCAAAGAAAAAGGGTTGCCCAAAGAAGCAAGAAAGTGGACCAAGTGGGCAACATGTCAAGTCAAAGGATCAAAGGTATCCCATCATTCTCATCGTTCCAACGCAAGAAAGTCAAGCGATTGCAACACAAGGCGCGTCCCTTCGCAAGAAAGTCAAGCAAGTACAAGACGAGTACGACTAAAAGGGGAAGCAAGGAAAAAGGGGTCCATGGATTCCCCGCAAGATCCTTTGACTATAAGAGAGGCAATTGGTTATCAAGTAACACCTAGGGTGTGTGGGGTAGACCCTATCGAACGTGTTATATGATATTCCATGAGTATCTCACGAAACTCCCTTCAATCGTTCGTCCCTATGTATTATCTACCGACGACGTGGATGGGGATGGAAATTGTGGATTTTGCGTTGCGTCCGAACAAATAGGCCATTTAAGTTTGGCGGATGAGGAGAACCTAACCCACTGCTAATATTTTACAAAGATGATGACCTTACGACTATAAAAAGACAAAGAATTTTACATCTCGATTATGAGGGAAGGTACAATAGAAGATAAACAAGTTGAGTTTGACGAATTGGTTGCTCGTTTTCAATGGCCAAAGGGGGATGAACCAATTACCAATAAGCATTGGATGACCATGCCTCGATGTGGTCATCTCTTGGCGGAGACATGGAGTTGCGTTGTTCATTATTTTGGTCTGGGAGCATCACTTACCTTCACACAAAAGAGAACAATGTGTTATGAATCACTTAAAGATCTAAGAATTATTATAGTCAACATTAACAACATATATTTTATCGGTCTTAGAAAAGAGAACAATGTGTTATGAATCACTTAAAGATCTAAGAATTATTATAGTCAACATTAACAACATATATTTTATCGGTCTTAGGCTACGCGAAGGTTGTGCATTGCATCTACTATGTAGGTTCACTTATTTTCCAGGTTTCATCAAAAACACCTCTAAAAAATGGCTGAAAAAATACGAGCACAACATGAAACTTTAGGATGAATTGGTCGAGCCGGAACAAATCAAGGGTACAATCGTGTTGAATTAAGTATTTGTCTTTTATTAACAAATGAACTATCGGATCTCCATGGTTTATAGCTTTCATATATTGAACAACCACTCTTAATGAATGAAATGGATTTGCTTTTTGGTTACTTTGAATTCTTGTTGGAACTTTTTTAAACAAAACTAATTGCAGTTAAAATTAAAAATGAGTTAGTCAGAATCAGTGGATACGACAAATGCGTGTTGACCGATTCTGAATCACATATACTAGAGAGTCATTCAGAATCGTTGGATACATAGTTTTCTGTCTACTGATTCTGAATCTATTGCAAAAACCTGCAATTTTCACAAGAGGTGCAGCTGGAATCGGAGGACACGTATGTGCATTGTTGATAAGTGCATAATTCACATGTTTCTAGTGTCAAATCCATACTTGTTTTATTTATAATTCCTGCATATTACTTTTTATTACTCTCATTTTCTATCTTATGTGTTATATTAGGTGAATCATCTAAAAGGAGCTACAAAGTGCTAGAATGAGCAAGGAAGTAAAGCATCACAAATGGAGAAGGATACAATACCAAATTATACTTACTCAACTCCAAGGTTTCTTAATATCATCTTTAAGAGAATCAAAATACGAAGCCAATGCAAAAACAATGAGGTCATTCCGACATCGGACGAAGAAGTTACGGCAAAACAAGCTTGAAAGACTTGAGTGTAAGAGAAATTTTCGGCCAGTAATCCATCATACCATTAGTAGCCGAACCTGACACTGCCTGGAGCAAAAATAAGTTGCCAGGTTCAGCCGGAAAAGTCCATATCAAAAAGTAGCCAAACCTGAGCATAAAAAACATGTTTTCAAAGAGTCTACAAAGAACTGTTCGGGCACTAAGTCCATATTCAAAAGTAGCCGAACTTGACACTGTTCTGGGACATATTTGGATGTGAAATTGACTTCTAACTCAAGAAAAAACGGCAAATGGAGAAGGATACAATACCAAATTATACTTACTCAACTCCAAGGTTTCTTAATATCATCTTTAAGAGAAACAAAATACGAAGCCAATGCAAAAACAATGAGGTCATTCCGACATCGGACGAAGAAGTTACGGCAAAACAAGCTTGAAAGACTTGAGTGTAAGAGAAAATTTCGGCCAGTAATCCATCATACCATTAGTAGCCGAACCTGACACTGCCTGGAGCAAAAATAAGTTGCCAGGTTCAGCCGGAAAAGTCCATATCAAAAAGTAGCCAAACCTGAGCATAAAAAACACGTTTTCAAAGAGTCTACAAAGAACTGTTCGGGCACTAAGACCATATTCAAAAGTAGCCGAACTTGACACTGTTCTGGGACATATTTGGATGTGAAATTGACTTCTAACTCAAGAAAACACGGTCCCGGAAGGATTCTAAACCCTATAAATAGGATAATTGAAGGCCAAGCATTTAAGGCTATAAAAGAAGAAATCCAAGGCTCAAACAAGACATCTCATATCTTTACAATATTATATCATACTCTACCTCTTATATCACAACTTCTACATCTAAACCTAGGGTTTACCCCTTTAGGGGGAAACCATTCTTCTTTGTATTATGAGTAGCTAAAATTTTATTGATTAAGGATGAATTCAATGTTCTAAGCATGAATCTTTATAGTTAATACAAGTTTGTTTGAAGTTGTTATCATCATCGTTTCTATTCACTATAACTAGGGTTTATGATTGATTTCTTAGATTGTTTGGAGTGCACACTAGATAAATCTATTTATCATTCTATTTCTATTAGAGAGTTAAGCATTCTGTAATTGTCGATCACTTCCTACACAAGTAGAAAACGTGAGACCTTGCAGAGGGATTCTGTGGAGAAATCGTGTGTGAAGACAAAATTAGCAAGTGGATTGAGTGTACTGAGTCTAACTACTAGGATCAAACCTAAATTCACAAATATTAAAGCATTCGATCGAGTTACACCTTGTAAGTGTACCTCAAGGCGGCTCAGTTGGATAGAATCTGGTAATTAAGCATACCTGTTATCCGGTGATACAAGGAGTTTTGGGGATAGCTAAGAGTACTTGATATTCTACGGTTGGTGATGAATGGTTCTGAAAAAAGATAGATAAGTATACTAATTCAGTCAATGTTTGGTAGCGGCGAAGGATTCCCTAATCATTCTTTCTTTACTATTGTTATTTTTAGTTAATTAATTCACAATACCCCCTCCTTATTTATTTATTTTTACTCTTAATTACTAATCTAAATAACATATAAATTACACAGCTCTTGTGGAACGATCCTTACTATCACTATATTACTAGTTAATTAGTGAGAAATATCTTGAGTAATTTGTTGCACTTACGACACGCATCAAATTTTGGTGCCGCTGCCGGGGAGATGTTGCTAATCGATTTGTTATTTGTTTTAGTTCGTTTAGTAGTTTAGAATTTTTCACATTTTTCTTTAGTGTTTTTCAGAGTTTTAGGTTTTTATGGTGCTAACAACTCATTGAAGGTGTTCAACTCTCGTTCGGGGGGTAAATTCTAAAAACAGGTTGTAAATATCACCTTTGTTTTTATTTATTTTTTAGGTCTTAGTATATTTTTCGTTTTTCTTGTGAGTCGTCATGTTTCTTTACGGAAATAACATGTACGGTACACAAGATCAATCATATGATAGTGGTAATCAATACGGTTTTCAATCTCAATATTATGACAACTACCAACCATACCAAGGGTATAACCAAAACCAATCTTTTTTCTATGGTCAGTATCCTACGGAACCTTACGGATATTCTCATACATGCCAACAACCTTATGACGGGTATGTAAGGGAACAATCACGAGGATGGAAGGATAGTTATACTTCTGATAAGTTGTTTTCTAGTAATGTGCAGATGTCAGAGAGTTTGAAACTCAAAACTCATGATACCAAATCAAAACTTACTCCTCTTCATCATGCCTTTCCAAAAGAAGAGATATGGTCTGGAAATTCTATCGTGAGTAATGCGGAAAACGTATTAACATCAGGAAACTCTTTAAACAACACGATCAACTGGAAGAAGATGAAGCATCAGAGGAAACTCTTCAGGAAATTAATAGGGTCATAGAGATGGAATTTCAATGCCGTTGGGATAATGGAGATTATGAGGTTGACAAAAATTCTGATGATGATTACGAAGATGAGCTACCTTTGGAAATTTCTTGCAACAATAATGAAGTTATGCCAACTCCGGATCATAATAACGATCATTCGCCTATTCAAAAGGAGGAGACTGGATACGATATTTATGTTGTTATAAATGGTGTAACGTACTCAAGCGAAGATTTTAGAATTTGCACCAATGAACTAGACTTCCTAGGAGAGGACTCCGATTATGATAATGAGTATGTTGAAGAGACGGTGATTTAGAATGAAACCAAATTGATTGATTTCGTGGAAGACCCAATTGAGCTTGCCAAGGATAATAATGATGCTGACACTTCGATTGAAGTAGAAACCGATAAAGAATGGCTTTCAAAAAGTTTAATAGAGGACCACGACACATATGAGGTAAATAATTCATTGGCGTTATATAAAAATGATGAGGATTACGTAAAAGGTTTGTCTAATCCTTTGCATACCTATATATCTTTTGTAACTACCCCAATCGAAATAGTTCCCCAAAAGGTTGTTCCGACTTTTAAGGAGCTACCTCACTTAGGGTTGGGTATATGTGCTACTAAACTTCTTAACAATTATTTTGCTTCTAACTATCCACCACTAGATGTGTTTTATTCTAGCACTGTGCAAGTTCACCGAGAGAAACCAAGAGAAGTTCCTAAATTCTATGTTCTTTATACATTTCCAAGTGTAGAAAAGACTAAGTGTGGGGGGAACTTCCACCAAATAACAGTTTTCTTACTTTATTCTTATGCTAATGATTTTGTGAAGTTGTTATTAGAACTGCAGATTGTTGTCTGGGTGGATCCCCAGATTTTCAGATTGTTGGTTTACGGACGATAACCAGAGGGTCAGGATGAAGACGTTAAACTAAGCGTTGAATGGGAGGCAACCCATTGGTTTTGTATTTCTATGGATGACGTACCCAATATCTGTGATAGGTTCTTTGATAGTGTTGTCGAAGAAGTTGCTCCTCCTGATTATGTTGGTACTCTTATTCCGAGTATCAATATTGCTCCCCAACCTCAAAGTGTTTATCCGCAAGAAATTGTTAGGTTTTGTTTACAGAGAGGAGAATACATGTCTTCGTTTGTTGACTTTAAGATATCCCAAACCCCCTTGTATGAATAAGAAGGATAGTCCAAGGTTATGTTGAAGAATCCTCAAGTGAAGATGGTTTTGGAGAAGGCTAAGATATTCCATGCCGAGCAAGTATCTGAGACTTTGAAAATCAACAAAGACATGAAGGGTTCACTTGTATTTTTCTCACGTTGGTGTGGTCCAACTCATTCATCAGCGCTTGCTTGGGGTGAGTTAACAATCACATTGGAAGATGAAATTGTCTTGATGCAATTGCCAATTATTGGTAGCATTCCCGCATTAACTGATCAGGAGAAGAAGTATGAAACTCACCTTGTTCAGAAGATGGTGGAGTTGCAGAAATATCGTCGTTGCAATAGTTTGAATTATATATCTTGGGTTAACTAATGGTGGAATGGTAGCACAAGCGCTGATGGTCTTGCAATTGATCATCCTCTTTGTATTGCTGCGTTCCTTGTACTTTGGCTCTCTAGCGACATATTTGAAGATTCTCCTGGAGGTCAAATGAAGGCTCCACTTGTTCCACTTGTTGTTTTGCTTGCTAGTGGAAAGACTCTTCCTCTTGGTAATTTGTTCCTTGGCACCTTATATACTCATTTATATATTTTCACTCTTGATATGAAGATTTCCAATGGTTATGCCAAGATAGAATCTTTTATCTATATTACGTTCATGGAATCCTGGCTTTGGGAGCATCTCCATGAGTATACACCAAAGACTCGTCCTACTTTACTAAGTGAAAGGACAGGATATGCTAGAATACTTCGTTGGAGTAAGAAGAAACATTCCCATGTTAGTATTATCAGTTTGATGGATAATGAGAAGAAGGTGAATTTCAGACCTTGGAGTTTGAAGTTTCCTCAGGTGATTCTATCGTGAACTTTTGCTGAGAGGTCTGATGTTGTCCTACGCTCCGACCCAAGTGATGAGAGTAATATTGCTACTGATGATGAAGCTACTTTTATGGTTAGTTGCATCCCAGGATTCGTTCTTGCCATCTGTTTTGATAGTTGCGTCATTCAGTGCTGCCATATTGATAGGGCAGCTCGGAAAATGGGTTTTGATCAATCCACTCCTCATTATCATACTAAGATGCCTTCCATAGACGTTCTTCAGGGTTATGAGGGTTCCACATTATCGTTGGTCGAAGTATTTCTTTTCTCTAGGCCAGTAGAAAAGGACGTGTTACTAATGAGTATGCTAGTTTCTGGAATGAACAACTTACACTTTTCAAGAAATTTATGTTGAGTAGTCCCTCTGATGTTCTCGTTGAACCTTCTACAAAGGAATTAGAACTTCATTCGAACTTGAAGATCATCTTTGAACTAAAGCGTAACTCGATCGTCATCTTGACACAGGTATTTCAAATCTATCTTTTGTTTAATTACTATCCTTTATCCAGTAATTAAATGTTTAATTTCGCCTCTTGTAGTTGTGGTTCCCAGAAAACTTCATGTCTGATGGTGTAGCGAATGCTACTCTTCAGTATGGGATGAAAAGGCCACGAGTGATTATGTCTGGGAGTGGAGACCGTCCTTTGAAGAAAGTAAGTGTATTGTATTTCTCTCCGTCTTCTTTCTGTATGAAGTATATTTGTATGTTACTCTGATGAACATGTTTATATAGCTTGGGAACATAACTTTTCAGAGTGATTTGAGCATTCGACCCTTTGGATTTGGTGTCCCAGCCATTCCTGGTGCTTCAGATGCTTATGTTGTGAGTAGAGGTTTCTTTAGAAGTTTCTGAATAACAATTTTGTATCTTGCTGAATTTGATGAATTCTAACTCCTGTGAATAGCCACTATGCTTAGATGACTAGCAATATGAATACTTCAAAGATAGAGGCACCGTTGTGGTTGGAAGATATGAAGAAGAATATACAGATGACCAGGGACTTAAGAAATCTTCCCATACTGAAGTAGTTGAAGAACCCGGGGTCGAGAATGAAGGACTTGGTGATGAATCATATTACGAGGCACATTCTGTTCCTAATGACTCGTCGCATCTCCAAGTAAGTCTCTTTCATTGTTTTAGAATCACAATAACATAATTATAGCTCTTAAACTCCAAAACATGTAAAACCATGCATGATTTCATATGGAATTTTGACGATTTTCGCTGTCAGAAAAATTCAGATTCAGGTATTCTTGCCGTAATCGTCGTAGAATCTTCGTCTGATGTCGGAATGAGGTTTTGACCTCTCATTATTTATCTAAGAGATTAATTTATAAAAAAAAAATCTGAATTGGAGTCCGTTTGGTAGGTGAAAAAGATCTTACACCGAGCGTCGAGAACTTTTCCAGACAGAATATTGTAGGTTTTTAGCTGTCATGTAGTCGACCGTTTTGTATGCCCTTATTAGCTCGTTTATCCGATTGTCACGCCCTTTTAGAAATGTTGTAGTAGATATTAATATAAATCATTTGGAATATAAATCACTTCCAAATTTCTTACCAATTAGCGCCAGTTTCAGTTCTTACAGAGAGTAGTGTAAAAACGTTTTTCATGGCAGTTTTACAAAACGACTCATATCTCTTCTAAACCATATTTCATGACCCAAAACATTTTTTAATGAATGTTTAGGTTGCAAGTAGACATATTTTATGAATCTCATGATTTGTGCTTCAATTCCTTATGCTTGAGACATAATCTCTATGGTGTCTTTATTTTCAGGGGGAAAAGAGCTGGATCAGAGAGATGAATTTACATCTAAAGAATTGGAGGTTACCATGAGCCGTGAGACTGGTGATGCATATTTTACACCTCTAAATCATGAGCAAGTTCTTATGTATGTGATTGTTGAAGGAAACACTCTGGGTGACATCGTTGTACATAATACTGACATGATGGAGACTGTACCGGTTGAATATCCGAACGCTGGGGTTCATTTTGACTTCAAGTTTGATAGGACTCGACTTGATTATGTGTGCATTAGTGGCTTCATTGTCCCGTAAGCCCACGCTGAGTTGTAAACCAAAGTATGGAAGAAGTTCGGCCATTTTTTCGTAGGTAACCCCAAGAACTACCGTACTCTGGAGAATGGTGTCACTCTGTTACTGCCAACTGTGCATGAGATGATTTATCTTCCTCGTAGAGAAGTATCTGAGATAGTACTTCAAGAATGGAAAGATACTTTGGACGCGCCTGAAAGGGCTAAGCTTAATGTAGCATGGCTTCGTCGTCATTTTGAAGTTACTAAGAAGCATCTGCAAGATAGAGGTATGAATCCAAGCTTGGAGAAAGTGACCAAGGATAAATATGAAGTTGAGGCCTGTATAGCTCAGAGAAGGTTTGAAATTATAAATTTTCTAATAAGGCACGATAAACAGGAATCATACCATTAATGCAAAGCTCCACCAATTGTTTCTTAGTCACATTCCGGTCATGGCAGTCAAGAGCTTATGTTCTGAACCTATTTACGTACTCATTGGGATGCTCGTTGTTCCTCTGAAACATTCTTCCCAGATCCGAAATAGTAATTTCTTCAGAGAAAAAGAAATACTTCTTATAAAAGACATCAACCATCTGAGACCAGCTATGGATATTGTTGGGAGCGAGGTTGTTGTGCCACGTGTAGGCTCTTCCTGTAAGATATTTCGAGAATTCTTCGAGCCGTAATACTTGATTATACTCATGAACTCCTAGCGATTCTAAGAATCGAGGAACATGTTCTCGAGCGTTCCCGGTGCCATCGTACAATGATAATTGAGGAGACGAATATCCACTCTGCAGTGCAACCCTCTGAATTTTTATTGGGTAAAGGGGTTGGTGTTGATGGAACGAAGATGAATCTTCTTTTCCACGATTTCGCAGGAGCCTTTCCAGGTCTCCACGAGTGACAAAGTTTTGTTGTGGTTGACTCCTTTCTGATATTCGGTTAGTGACGATCTGTATTTCATCTTTCTCTTGTGCATTAGCTTTTGACGTGTTAGCACCGCCGGCAGTTACGTTCTTAACTTGCTCTGTTTGACGACGACGCTTCCCTGGTGTTAACTGCTCCTTTAAAGCCTTAAGGAAGGTAAGAACTTCCTTCTAAGTGGTGGCCATGTCTATTTGAGTTTCATCCAAGGTCTCTTGTCGCTTCATTAAATCGGCTATGGTTGGTGACGCCTGCTCCTTGCCTTTGACACTTTCAGTGGTACGGAGAGGAGTTTTGGTAATTTCAGTGGTGGTTGTTTTGAGGAACCATTTCTAGGGTTCCACCACTGGAATTACCAGTATTAGTAACGGTTGTTGAACTTGAATTTGGATTGGTTGCTGAACCTGACCTAAGATCCACCATTTTTAAAGAATTAAATTTTGTTATCGAGAGGTTGATCTCCCACTGTGGTCGCCATTTGTTTGTACCTAAAATTGGCTCCTAGTATGTTTGTATTTGTTCTGCTTCGGTTAAAAATAGAGGAGATGGGTTGATCTTAAGGGAGGGAAGCAAAGAAAGTTGAAGGAATTGTGTGTTGTGGTAGAAAAATAGCAGAGCTTGAGAATGATTTTCTATCTTTTCTTCATATGTGGCTTGTTTTCTGTTGTTCTGAAATTGGATAAGCATCCTATTTATAATGTTTGGTACCACGCACTTTTCTTGTAAAGTACTGGTAGTTGTAGGGAGATGGAGAGGTGGAGGTTGTGGGAATAACCGTCTACTTTGTCTCTGGGAAGTTTCTGGAAACTTCTATACCATGACTCCAGTATCTCTTCAACCTCTGCAACTTACCACTGATGTTGTAACTTCCTTGTCATGAGGTAGTGCTACACCCATGTTGTTGTAAACCGCCAGACCAAAACCCCATGTTTTATCCCCCCCATTGTAATATGATTTGATGTCTCATAAGAGTTAGTGGGGTCATGGATTCAGAGTCATGAGCCTTGTTGTAAAATAATGTTTCTGGTAGACTTCTTGTCGATTTTGTTGTAGTTATGACTTAAGTAATAGTGTTATCCTGAGCAAATAATGGTGCTAGCTTGAACATAGAAATGTTGTAGCAGTAATAGAATATGGGACCCAACAATTGTGGCGCGGCAGTGGCGTGTGGGACCTAGCAGTGGAGCAAGGCGTTGCACGGAGCATAGGGCACACGGATCTTGGTGCTGCACGGAGCATACGACACATAGAGCTTGGGTGCTGCATGAAGCGTTGGGCACATGGAGCATTAGCGCGCACGGAGCTTGGCATTGCATGGAGCATAGGCGTTCACAGAGCATTGGTGTGCACGGAGCACTGGGGCGTACGGAGCTTAAGCGTTTCACTGAGCTTAGGTTGTATGGAGCTTTGGGGCACGGAAGCAGTATTAACGATGCTGGCAGCATGTGCACTGCAGCCAACGCTGCCATGGCCTCACCTCCTTTAAGGCTTTGGCCAGACTCCTTCTTGACTTCGTAGCTTCGTGGCTTTGGTAGCTTTATATCTTTGATTGTCTTCATTGCTTTGGTTGACTTTGTTTCTTTTATTATTTTGACACATTTTTGTTGGAGACATGACTAGGCCTTATTAAAGCTTGTACTTGTTGTTGCCAGGGCTATAACCTATATGCTATTTTTTATTGACATTGACTAATGCCATGACCATGGCTATGGTCTGTTTAGAGTTCCTCAATCTTGTGAGATTTAATTGCTGGCATTTATGCCTAAATTTTGTGCAGTGCATACAAAACGCCTTCAAGAGATTCAGCCGTGGAAGTTTGCAGTCTTAAAATTATGCTTGATGCAACTCTGCAATTAAACAGTATGCATCTAATTAGCGTTTTTATTCGAATATGGTGTTTCCTTTATTCTGAATATTCGTGATTTTGTATAATCAGTATGCTCTGTTTTATACAAGTAATTTACATGGTCGCACATGCAATAACGAGGTTTTTGTTGCACAAAGCTCTGAATTTCTCTGGTACATACATATGATAAAGAGCTAGAGTGATAGTTTATCCAGGAGCCGAATATGCATTCTCAATTCTCTTGCGGAATGTAAGATAGCAATAATGTTTGTAATTCTGATGCTCGTCAGAAATTATTGTATATTTATTTCACACTTCTGCAGCTAGGCAAAAAGCAGCATTATAAAAGGAGAATATTACATTTTCTCCCTCTTTAAAAACTCACCATCAACATCAGTATGCTCAATTTTATACAAGTAATTTACATGGTTGCACATGAAATTAAAAGGTTTTTGTTGCATAAAGCTCTGAAATTTCTCTGGGGCGTACATATGCTAAAGAGCTACAGGGCTAATTTTGTCAGGAGTCGAATATAAATTCTTAATTTTCTTGTGGAATGTAAGATAACAATAATGTTTGTAATTCTGATGCTCGTCATAAATTATTGTATATTTATTTCACGCTTCTGCAGCTAGGCGAAAATCAGTATTATAAAAGGAGAACATTATAGTTTTCTCCCTCGTCAAAAACTCACCTTCAACACTAAGTGTACTTGCTAATCTAAGGTTGGTGATGAATAATTCTGACGAAAGTTATATAAGTATATTAATTCAGTCAATGTTTGATAACGACGAAGGATTCCCTAATCACTCTTTCTTTATTACTGTTCTTTTTAGTTAATTAATCCACAATCCCCCTCCTTAGTTATTTACTTTTACTATTAGTTGCTAATCTAAATAACATATCAATTACAGAGCTCTCCTTGGGAACGATCCTTACTATCGTTATATTACTAGTCAATTAGTGAAAAAATCTTGAGTAACTTGTTGCACTTACGACACGCATCAATTTTTCGCCGATTCTGGATCATAATTGTAAAAATTTGATATTCTTTACCACCAATAATTTAACGTAACAATGAATAGCAAACTTTAAATCAGTAATATAACATATTAAACCATAAGTTCAGCCATCCATCCATAAACAAAATAAAAATAAGTATCTGAATAAAACAACATAAACTAGTTAACACAACAAGTCTTATTTTAGTTAAATGTCTTAAAAACATTGATTAGGTATCAGCCGCAGGAGGAGCGACACCACCAGCTCCACCATCAGCAGCAGTAGCAACGACAACAACAGCTTCAGCAGTCTCTTCAAGGATTGAATCTTGGGCTCTCCAATTAGAAATATCCTCTCTTAAGTTGGATGCCACTTCAATCACCTTCTCAAGCTTCTCTATTGCCAGCTTACGCATGAGTTCTAGGACTTTATCCAGTTTGGTGTGGCTGTGGCCGCTGAGGTCTCGGAAAACCTTTTTCTATGGCCTCCTATAATGTCACATTGTCTTGTTGGACCATAACCTCTTTTACGACCATCCATAATGGCTATACAAATAAACAAATTTAACAACAAAAAATTCAATCAATAATCTCTAGTTCAAGCAATCAATAATCAACAAAAAAATTCAATATGACACAACTACTAGTAGTTCAAGCAATCAAAAATTTAAAATTGTGTATTTAATGAACAGAACAGAATCGTGGATAAGACCATCTTTATCCACGTATTCTAACTGTAAAAGCTATCAGGAAAACACCAAGCCAGAATCTTTGGTTAGGTAGTATGTCTAGATATTGATTATTCTTACTGATAAAATACAAAAATTTACATATACAAAATCGTTACATATGGTCTGTAGTAAGAAACGATTCTCATCAGGTAGTACTAAAAACATGAAAGCAAAGGAATCGATGGATAATCAGGTGGCTTATCCGACGATTCCAATATAGGAAAAGTAAAAAGAACAAAAAAGACCAGAATTTATGGATAATAAGTTGTCTTATCCAACGATTCCAGTATATAAAAAGTAAAAAAAAAATGAAAAGGTAGAATCATTGGATATGATCTGCCGTATACAACGATTCTGGTAATGGTAACTATGTACGAGGAATATGAAACGAAAATTGTTGTACGTGGATCATTCGTATCCCACGATTCTGCTACATGTTCTTCGTGCTCATAAAGAACACAACCATAATCGTTGGATACGATGGATTCACATCCAACGATTCTGGAAAAAATCAGAAATTTGAATCACGAAAACGAAGATTTCTACACATGGATCTATCACAAATGTTATTATAAGAAAGGGTTTATAGAGATTTACCTTGTAGTTAACTCCGGATGATGAGATTTTGTTTGGAAAAGTTAGGGTTAGGGTTTTTAGATTTTTAAGTGAGAGGAAATGGAAAGTTTTTTTTTTTATGTAGATTTTGTTTGATTTGGAATGTAATGAAATTAGGAAAGATTTTTATATTTAAATTTTGATTTAAGTATTAGGGATAATTAATGATTAGAGGGTAGTTTAGTAATTTTTATAATAGCTAAATAGACACCACTTATCCCATATTATAGTTTGGAGCAAAATTTAGTAGGGCTAAAATAATTCCCGTAGACCCCAAATTAACCAGGTTAAAGAAAATCTTAACTAAACATCTGTGATGACCTACAAATCATATTTTTCATTATTTATTTATTTTAATAATATTTATTTAAAATTAAATTAAACAGTTAAAATTTATATCTTATAAGATATTCTAATGGTTAAATCACTATACTAATGAAGGTAGTTTATTAGTTATGAGATCATATATATATACTACAAGTGTAAACCTTTATAAATAAAGATATTAATAAAAAATTACGTAGAACTTTTACACCCGTTGACCAGGATATAAGTAATTAAAAAAAATACTTTTCAATTCACTAATTAGAAAAATATTAACACACATGGCCAGAGCTACTCAAATCTAGTATCAATAAATTGGGACGCCATGATTCAGAGAGAAGACCGTGACAACTGGCGTTGTCGTATCGCATAATAAGATTTTCAAATTGGGTTGTGCTATAGTGGGTCCATATACATACGAGGTTGCAAATGTCTTTAATCTAAAGCAGTTTTTGTTTTGAAACTGACTTTGATTTTGACACATTGTCTCATCCTTAAATCACCCATTGTGGGCCATATAGGCCAAGACTCCAACATTTTCCCAATAAATTTCTTTTCACCTTACCTGTTTCGTTTCACTTAGATTTGAGAACAAATTTCCTTTTTTTCATCGATAACCAAGACGATTTGGTCTGGTCTTCGCGGTTCCTCTTTATTTTTGCACCTAAGAGCGTCCATAATGGGTGGACTAAATCACAAACCAAAGATTAGAAGTAATTGATGGTCCAGTTTTTCCAGCCACAGCGGGACGACTACTTCTAATTTTTAGTCCAGAATTTTTGTTGTAGCGGAGTAAGTTTGAGAATTTTTAGGACTAAACTGCGCTTAGTCGAGCGGTGATGCAGGCGTCTGCTTAGAATCAGGCGGGTGTGTAGTGAAGCGCTTGATGCCAGGCGTTATTCTAACACAACGCTAGAAAACACGGGCGTTATTCTAGCGCAACGCCTGATCAAACGCTCACCTAAGATTACGCCTGATGGAGCGGACGTCTAACGCTCACTAACAGGCGGTAACCAAATCACCGCCCCATTGAAGCGGAACGTTATACCTCCGCCCAAGTGTAGGCGGTATCCTAAACGTCCGCCTAAGATAGATCATTCTAAGTGGTATCCTAAACGTCCGCCCCATTACAATAAAACTAATCTTGTAAACTTATCTTGTTTAGGAGGAATGCTAGACAATAAAGATAATTTGTAAACTCAATGCTAGACGTCCGCCTAAACTCAATGCTAGTCGTCCGCCTAAAGGTAATCTTGTAAACTTAATACTATAAAGTTTAATCAAACTATAATCAAATCAAACTAATTAAATTAAATAAAGTTTAATCAAGCGGCTTTGTAGGAGTCCGTTTGGATTTCTAGGCGCGATGCTAGGGCACCGCCCGTGCTTTACCACACATACTTCGCACAAGTACACAATCGATCAGGCGTAGCGTTGGCACACCGCTCCATCAGGCGTAGTGCTGGCACACCGCCCGTCTCTTGGGCGTGGTCCTAGGAATCTATCTATCATCAGGCGTTATCTTGTGTTACCGCCCCACATCAAGCCCCACATCAAGCGTTCAGCTAGATGTCCGCCCCACATCAAGCGTTACGCTAGACAACTGCCCGTTCCAACAAGCGTTACGTTAGAAAACCGCCCAATAACAAGCGTTGTATTGGAAGACCGCCGGATCATTTTTAATCTCTGGGCCGTTGTTTTTGGGCCGGACCAAAGAATTTATTTTTTTACTCTTTACTCTTTGGTTATACTCTAGCAATTGTGGATGCCCTAAGAAGTATTGTTTTGCACCTTCTATTGTTAAATTCTGGCAGTACCATTGCGTTTAGAGACGAATGGCTCAATGGCTATGTGTAGGACGGGTTTGAACACAAGGGCTCGATGGCTAAGAATCGTTAAGTCGATCATACGTTCAAGGTGATTAAATATCATTCTAATTTTGAACTCTTTGTTTGTCGGAGGATATATTTGATTCGTTGGTTATTACTATAACTTTGGGGTCTAGACGTTGTTACGTTTTGTTTGGGTTTCCTCGTTAGTCAACAGCACGTACAGTTCACGTCAAAAGTTTTTGATTAACAAAAAGCAACCCACGAGCCAAAATTAACCTCAACAACGAATCTTAATTCAACTCGTTACAAGTACAGATATTGGTGTTTGTGCAACCATTTTATTCAAACAGTTGGATACTTTTTCCTGCAGAAAATCTAGCTTATCCATCTTCAACGAAAAGAGTTGAAACGGCGTAAAAATGTCTTCAAAATGAAAGCTGACATCTTATATTGGTCTATATCTTTAAAAGAGCTCCAGAGTGTGCATTTTTAAGACCTTATCTTTTATTAGAAAAATATCATTCGAGATTAATGTTTTTTGATATTATACTACAGGGCCTTGTTTAAAGATAAAATGTAAGTATTCTTATACTTGTAATTCTTTTTTTTTTCTATCTATAATATTTACTATTTTTGCTGATCAAAAATAAATAAATAATCAAGTTTTTCACTTTTTACGCCTAAATATTTATTATTCCAGTTAGAACTCCATGGGAAATACTATCCAGGAAACAGTGAATTTAATGTTTAAAAACCTCATCAGGCGGTAAGATCACTGGACTAGGTTATATGATTCAAACAATGGTTCACTGAGTCAGATATATAACAAACGTGAAAATATCTGATAAACCTAAGAATCAATTCTCTTTCTTTCATAAATTCATATAAGATAGTATGTATGTGTAGTCCATAATATAAGGTTTTTAATTAAAAATAGTAACTTTTGGTTTGACTCTGTATTTTTAAATATTGGGTATGACTAAAATACCACTCATTTATTTTTATTAAAAATATTTATTAGAAAAAATATTAACCAAATTTTACGGTGCATTAAATGTTGCATTATTTTCTTTTATGGAAGAATTTTATAAATTCAAATTTTCACAGTTCACTCTCCCTCTCTCCCAGAAAAACTTTCAACGTTTTACTTTCTATCTCAATAAAAAATCTTCTCACGATTCACTCCTTCAAAAATCTTTCTATTTTAACCTTTTTTTTCTTTACTTCACAAGATTCTAGACAGGTATATATTTAAGGAAAAATTTAATTTTCACTTGAGTTCTAAGTGAAAAATCGTTTTTTCATTTTTGATCTTATAATACTTAAGGTGAAATTTTTGTTTTCGTCTATGTTTTGATTGAAAAAATCGATTTTCACTATAGCTTTTTTTGACTTTATTAAGTTTTAAAACTGAAATTTTCTAGTGATAATATGATTTTTCATTTGGATTTTGAATTAAAAAATTCCTTTTACCTTAATTAATTTTTGATTTTATAATATTTTTTATAAAAATTTGTGTTTTCACTGGTGCTTTGAGTGAATATTTGTGGTTTCACTCTTCATGGAGAGGAAAGAAGAAAGCGAGAGAAAAATAAAAGGAAGGAAAGAGAAAAATTAAAAACCAAACGAGCAGATAAGAGGAGGCAGATGTAGAAAACTAAGAAACCTAAAAATCCAAAAATAACGAGGAGAGAAAAAAAGGCATGATTCACGAGTAAAAAAGGAGTGAGAAAAAAAATCCGGAAAATACTCTTCGTGGATATATTTAGAAATTTTATTTGTTATGTTAATTTATATAGTTGTTATTTTAGAAAAAAAATCCCCGTCTTCTAGTTAAAAATAATATTTGAATTACTTACTTGAATGTGTGAAAGGTTATTTATGTAATCAATTCATATTATAATATATTATAGTTTTTTATATATATAATTTTATTGATGGATTTGTGATAAATAAAATTTTTCTTTTGTGCTAGAAATATTTTTCCCTTATAACAAACTAACAAAACCATTCGGCCTCACTTGTTTGGTTTTTTAGGGTTTCAATAAGTATTGAGATACGCCACATGCTTTTTTTCAACAAACCAACGGAAAAGCAAAACTAGTTAGGCCGACTAAAAGTAGGTCCTTCTATACAATGGAAAAAAATGTAAAATGTGTGTCACACTTTTTTACGGTGGTGTTATTCACCTTCCTATTCTCCTCTTTCTTCTCTTTCCAAAATTATGTGTCAACATCTCATTAAACCTAAATTTTGGAAAATGGTGAACCCTTTTAGGGAAATGAATTAATGAGTGGTGAAGATGGTGACACCTAGGATAGGGAGGAGAATAGGGAGGAGAATATGGAGGTGAATATCATTTCCGCACTTTTTATGCCCTATATTTCAATTTTATCACAATTACATCAAATTCGATTAAAATTTCGTAAAAAAATTCCAAATTGCTTTCAAATTGATATTCAAATTTTGACTATGATCAATGGAAACGCCTCATTTAGGAAAGATTAAATTTCAAGTTTCTTCAATTTAATTTTAAATCATTCAAATTTCTCCTAAATTCTTCAATAATCTTACAATTTCACCGTAATTTCCTCTTATTTTCCTATCAGTAGCGAGTGTTGCTATATTTAGTGTTAGAAATTTTTTGTTCTATGTTAGTTGTGCTCTAATTTCCTACTTTAAAACTACAACCCTTCTAGCATCCCCAGTAAATATCCTTATTATGGTCTCGACGTACAATCGCCTGAGTTTTTGGATGGTCTGTATAGAATCCGATTCGAATTCCTTTCTTTGGCCCATCCCTTTAGACCAGTTGAACGCTTCCTGAGCAGTTTCTATCTCCATCAGTTTTGTGTTTGTGTGCTGGCTCCCTAACAGTTTCCTACATAGTCATACATTATTAATCCAATTGCTCCTAGCCATTAATGTTGTTCCAAGCAAAAGCCAAGATTATTTTTAAAGAACTTAGTATAGGAAGCAACCAATATATTATAAGCTCAATGTTTTTCTCTCAGTTATTTCATGGTGAAACTCAATATAACTAGGGTTGTTTTTATCTTTACTATTAAGAACATTATAATGACTGATAAAATTAATAATGCACATGGTTATGTTCTTATCAGAGGCTTTAGTTTTTTAATAACAACATTGCATGTTTATTTCCATATGTGCCATATCACCATGGCACAAAATTCAGCCAACCCCATATTGCCTCTTTTCTTTTTTCGGTGGATTAGGGTGTTAGATAACCAATCATGGAATCAACAATATTTTGATAAATGCACTTGAATTTAAAGTGGAAGGCTTGCCAAACCTGTCCTCAGAGGGACAATGAATTAAAAGATGACATAGACTCTTTTTGACTGTTGCAGATTTTCTAAGTATCATCAATGTAGTTAAGGATTATTTCCATATTTTTCCCATCTGGGAGAATAACATGAGTCGTTTTCCGAATGAAAATTTATATAGTTGGAGTAATCTTTTAAGTTCCGGATAATTTTCCAAATTGGTATCCCATTAGCATGCTGAAAATTAATATAGTCAGATCTTTGTAGAGGGAACTAACAGAGGAAATTCCATCATTTGTTAGTGGTCGTAACACTTTGTCATTTATGTTAGTATTTATTGATACTCCTGATTTTATAAGCCACGTCCGCATGGAAATAGTTTTTAAGTTTACTTTTATCTCAAGTGTTACCATTTATCAACAGATCTTCCACTTTTGTCAATATCTACAAGATAGTTAGAAAGTTTGTTGATAGAGGGGTTGTGATCTAGAATCCAATTATATTTCCAGGTATCAATTCTCCCTGTATCTCCAACCTCCAATTTACCAATTATTTGGATATTAGACATCCCCTTTAGAGTTCCCTTTTACATTCAATAATCAGTGGTTTTTTGAGTATTGGAAAGTTAGATAGTATCTTTATCCGGAAAGTACTTAGCTTGTATTACTTTAGTCCCTAAATAATCGGTTTGGGTTAGCATTCTCCAACCCATTTTAGTTATCATTGCAGTTTTTAATTCCTTCAGTTTTACAAATCCTAAACCTCCTTGTTCTTTAGGTTTGCAAACGGTGCTTAATGCTTTGAAATAAACCCCCTTTGAAATTTCTGGATCTTTACCCCAGAAATAATCCCTTTATATTTTGTTCATCTCTTCGGTGATAGTTTTAGGAATCTTAAAATTACTCATTTGATATGCATCCATAGTGGAAGTAGCACTCTGAACTAAAACTGCTTTACCAACTGGAGAAATAATTTTATTCTTCCATCACGTAAGTTTGGATTTTATTTTACCTATCACATGATAGAAAGCTTTCATCTGTGATATATTAGTGAACATATGACTCCTAAATAGTTGTCCTTAAAGGAGATATCTTTCACTCTTAAAGTTGTAATTATGACTGGATGAATCTTTTTAGAGGTATTTTTGCTAAAAAAATGCCTAATTCAGCAAGGTTAATCATTTGCCTTGAGCAGGCATTAAAATCTTCAAAAATATTAAGAATATCAGTGGATTCATTTATATTGCCTTTACAGAAGACTATACAGTCAACTGCAAAAAACAAATGACTAAAAAAGGGTGATACCATTTATAACACTTTTATTTCCAGCATCCATGAGAGATCTAGATAAAACCTCCATACAAAGGATAAATAGGTAGGGAGAAAGAGGATCTCTCTATCTTATTCCCCTAGATGGCTTGAAAAATTTGCCTGGAACTTCATTATCTTTAGTTTTACTACGATTCAAGTCTAATTCATTCAAGAAATTGGGAAAATGCTCCATATTGGCATACCCCGTCGGGAAAGTGCCCCATGAAAAAAAAGTTATGGGAAAATGTCCCACCATCTAGTTTTCCATCCAAAAAGTCAATATCTCGTGTAAGGAAATATCGTCAGTGGACGGAATTACCTAAATAACCTAATATACTTTAAGGTTTTAAATGACGCCATGTGGACAGATCTGGTAACATCAATCTCGATTAAATCCTATGGCTAAAAATTGAACAACCTAAAATTATATTTTTACCCTCACTACATTTGTTATTAATATTATGACACATGGATTTTGGACGATTTTGAACGACTCGATCTCATATTGGAATTGGGACCCCAAGGAAAATTGTGCATTTATTAATTGGACTATATTTTCTATTTTATTTATATATTAGAACCAACCAAAATTGAAAAGGCACAAATTCCATAATTGTAGCTTCTGTGGTACCTCCTTTACGTTCTTGTCTCAATAGAGTCTTTCAGTGGTATGTTTCGGTCCTCTTCCCCATTACTTAGAAAAAATGAGTGCAGTCTTCTTTGTAGATGCACTTGTTGGTGCTGCAACTCTCTTTCCATATTAGACCTGAAAATCAATATTACCCATAATTTCATTATATTTCTGTGAGCAATTTCTATAAACAAAGGATTGACACGCAGAATCAAATGAAAAGTTTAAGGACATGCAAACATGTTAACTTGAAAAACCAAATAGTATATTATGCTTTACATGTTCACATACAAATTAATGGCCATCTTTTCAAATGAGATGCAGACTACATACTATACATTTCACAGTTCACATCTTTTCATGTATATATAAATGGTTCAGAAGATCAAATGATATAAATCCCTGTAAAAACAAATGACTACTCCACAAAACCAAAAGATATTATAAATATTTATTGAAATTTCATCAAACCCACAAATTACTTGAACACCTAATTCTCAAACATGAAGAAATAAGATACAAACCCAATTACTTACTTATTTGTAGTAGCAGAAAAATCAATTGATTTCGTACTTCAATGAAGCATTTCTCGCTGATCGATCAACTTCAATGGATTCACATGTTCCATGTTGCCATCAGTTTACATATAAACATGCTAAACATCTAATTAGACACAAATCATAAAACCCACAAATTAATTTAATTTAATTGGAAACCCTAGTGATCCAGACGAGCAAGCTATAGCCTATTTGGAAACTAAAAACCCAAGTATCGTAATTTAGCTCAATAGGGGTCCATTTTGATTGAAAATGGGCCAACGATCAAGACATGACATGATTTTGTCTCATGGTCTTCAGATTTTAGCCAAATTCCATCGTTTAGGGCTTCAAACATGCGTTTTTGCTATTTTATGAATTTTTTTGTTTTATTAATAACTTCTTCGTTAGGTGTCCTTTTGGGTCGCCGTTTGGGTCGCCTTTTGCGGCGAATTATTTTATTTTAAGAGTACTTTCATTATTTTAGGTCGTCCAAAATTTGCCAAAAATAGCAAATTAGGGTCTGAGTCGGTTTATTGGGTTTTTTCATCCTTTCTTGTTGCACATGTTAGGTTTTTTCCCAAAGTCTATTTAAGAGTCTGCAAGTTATTGTTCTAGACTGTTGAATTTGATTAATTAAATTATTTTCGTAAACTTGTTCAAGTTTAGCAATTGATTAATTAAATTATTTTCGTAAACTTGTTCAAGTTTAGCAATTGATTATTATTTATAGTCGGGAAACCGAAGTCTAAATAATTATCATTGTTCATAGTCGGTATTCCTAGGAATATTTTGAAGTTTGAACAAAACCTCTCTTTTCTTTTTTTTCTTTACTATCCGTTGCATCACCTGGTTTATTGAAATTTCATCAAGCCCCCAAATTACTCGAACACTATTACTTACTTGTTTGCAGTAGCAGAAAATCAAACGATTCTCTCGCTGATCGATCTTCAATGGATTCTCTTGTTGATCGATCTTCTTCATTCTCTTTATTTGTTGATTAGCCGAAAATAAGAAAGGGATGATTTGTTTCTGAATATGAAACAGATCTTGGAAGGGAATATATATTAGATTTTTTTATACGAATATTGATTAGGGAAAATGCTGAAGAAGGGGTATTTTTATCCTTTGTTCACGGTGTAACAACACACTTGTGCCTATTTTGACCATTTAACTGTTTTTGGATGGAAAATTAGACGGTGGAAATTTTTTCCACAATATATTTTTCATGGGGCATTTTCCTGATGGAACATGTCAATATGGGATATTTTCCCAACTTTCCTTTTATTCAATTTGGATTTTCAATCGGACCCCCACCGTCACGATCATCTAGTACTATTTCGGTTCGCCAATCCTTCGTATTCAAAACCATCTGACTTAATGTATTTAACCGTAGAAGTTAGTGATACATTTTCTTCTTCTTCAAAAATCAATTTCTTTATGTTGTTATCATCGTGGGTAGGTAGATTTGATGTTGTTTCATTGAGTTGAAAATTTTTTATTTTTTTTTTTAGCTAAATGGTTATGGATCCAAGTGCATTTGAGGCTTTTATCCGAATCTAACAAGGTAGTCTGGTCCCACTTTTAGATCTATCCCGCCAAATCCAATTATACAACTATATTAATATGAATATAAATATTTATGGTGGAGATTAAACTCCTGATTTTCTCCTTATTGGAATTGATAGAAACCATTGAATTATAAGTTTGGACCCAATACCAAGTCTAAATCTATGAAAACCTTATAAATTACTTTAGATCAAAAGAGTATACCCTTAGCAAATCTCATGGAATAAAAACCCCTGACTTTAATGGTAATAAAAGTGGTATTGTTGCATCTTCTTTTTCCTTATCAAATTCAAATGTAAGCCCTTCTTCTTCCGAAGGGTATGATTTCTCGGATGTGGTCCGCAAGTACATAAACAAAATGTTTATGGAATAAGACAATGAAAACTGAGATAACTAGAAAACAATCTTAAGAAGAAAAAAAAAAGAAAAAAGGTTACAATTTTGAAAACTGAGAACCAGATCATCCTCGACAACACTAAGATCATTGTGAAACTTCAACTTGGTTTAAAGAATTTTTCTAGCAATCTCATGCCAGGTTGAATCACTCACAGTAGCAAAAAATGAACTAAACACATGTTCTTCACCCGATCATAAAAAAAAATAAGGGAAGGAAAAACTATGTTTTCCTTATGGTTTTATGCCGGTCTTATGTTAAACTTAGTCATCATACTCGCAGTGCGTGTTGTCTATTCATTTAATAAATACATGTGATCCGTGTACATAGTAGCCAGAATCCCTAAACCATGGCTTTAGAGCCTTGCGAGTTACTCCAACTGTTTTAAAGACGCTTTACATCGTGTATATAATTCGCTTTTCCCTGAAAAATATCTAGTATGTATTAAACGTATGAGCTATATTGTTAAAGGCGTCCGAGACGCTCGCCTAAGCGCCAAAGGCGCACAAAACGTGAAGTTGGAGCCTTCTTTGTAAGGCAAAAATGGGAAACTACTATCTTTTATTTATTTATTTTCTGATCGCCTCGGACGTTTTAGGCGTGCCTAGGTGTTAAAAGCACAAGACGAAGGGCTTGGTGCTTCGCCTTGCCTCATACCTCACACAACATAGCGTATGTGTATGGAAATTTCATTAAATGATCCTACAATCAACCAATTTTAAGTTAAGATTAAAAGGTAACATGGGAACTCCATCTTAATTTTTAACTCAACAAATCTCTTTTATTTAGATCGGTCGTTATATATTTTAGTATCTTCGAGTTCTTCTCCTTTTTTTCCCTTTTTCTTTTTTATGACAACAATGTTAACAGTTGACGAGTTTTGAAACAACTGCCGCGCTTCGACTAAACTAAACATTTTTTTTATACTCCTTCCGTCCCATAAATAGTAATCCTTTTTATTTTTATTTTTGTCTCAAAACAAATGATATATTTTTATCAGTGACGAAACCAAGAATTTATGTTTGGGGGACTAAATTTTATTTTTTTATGGATATTCGATTTCACTCATCGTAAATGCGACAAAGATAAATGCGGTAAAATACCTGATATGAGCAAGACGCAACATATTATCTTTCTCTTGAAGCACCAAGCATTGAATCGAAGGTTGAAGAAAAATGCTTCTATTATTCCTAGTTGCACTTGACGTTGACTCATTATAACCAAAAAAATTAAAGATATAGACCCATTAGACTTCCCAATTGGTAATTTTGAGCTTAAGTTAATCTATGAGAATGGAAGTTCAAAACAGTCGATGGCATATAAATAAATCGACTAACATGAACATACATATGGCTAATTGATTATCAACAACTCAATGGAAAAGATGTAAAGTTGAGACAATTTGTGAGACCCTTCACTTTTACATAGTCAAATTTTACACTTGTACATAAAATCTAAAACTCAATGTCTTCGACACTTGTAGATTTTTCTTCAAAAAAATTTAATCCCTAAATTAAAATGCCTGCCTAGTTCAAATTGGTGGGTGCTTAAATAGCTAAGCATGCAACCAAACATGTGTCACATTCTTGACAACAAAACAGAGAAAACTAGGTTAACATATTGTTAGAAGGGGAGGAGGCTCGATCTGCTTCTTCCTCCTTTATTTCCGATTTTCTGTCTCTCAGAAGATTTTTTTTAGCTCTTCGTTGAAAATTTAAAAGAAGGAAAAGATGGAAGTCAGCACCTAGTGAGAAGGGTACATTGAGTTACTGTTGCTTGATGATTTTATAAACAAGACTTTCTTCTTCTTTTCTTGATTCTTTCTCCAAGACAGGAAACTTGAAGAATATGATTGAAACCATGCACAAGTGAATTTTGAGGAGATGCAAGTACATTGAGTTGCTGATGTTATTGTTGTGGGCTAGTTTCATAAGTGAGGTAGCTGAATCTCTCCTTTATGTTCTTCAATTTGAGAATTTGATTTTCATTGTGTAAATACCTAAATTAGGGTTCAAAATGTTAGAACTAGGGTTCTTCATGTAAAATTTGGGGCTTTTCCCTGAATCTGTTAGTAATGGCTAATTCATATCAAATGCTTATATGGGTTTGTGAGGATTTGTTTCAATATGTGTTCAGTGATAGCAATAAGCATTATCATTTCTCATTTTTAAATAATCCTATCTTCTTCTTTTTTATTGCTCCATCTCGTTTAATACTTGGAGCTTTTAGATCCTGAATATTTGGTTATGTGGAATTTATGGTTATGGACCGATCAAATATTTTCGTTTATGTCACTGATGGGTTTAATCCATGTACACGTCTTTGATTTTTGGTTGTTGGGATATTGTATTTTGGTTATTGAATGAGCAATGTTGTGGGTTAGGTGTTATTTGATTTTTGAGCTTAATATTTAATCTTAATTGTGAATGTCTGAAATATTGATATGACTGAAGTAACCTTGCATGTGTTAGATTTGAATTGTATGAGTTGGTTGTGTCCCTTCTCGTCAACCATGATTTTAATATTTAAGTTTTACATAAAAATAATTTCGGACGGATTATGCTTTGTAGTTTAACATCTCAAGCTATAAATAACTTCTTTAAATATATATATATATATCCACGTTTTGCTCATGAATCCTTGGGTCATTGCTGTATTTACATGGAAAAGGGAGTAATTTTCTTTGATGGCTAGAGTGTCAATTTGTCTACACCATTTGCTGGATGTTTCTGTAGGAGATAGAGGGTGTAAAACTGTACTTTTAATGCGAGGGTCAACTAAGGGTTGTTCTTTGATCAACAACTTAGCTAAGTAGCTTTGCGTGTTGATACCCGTTCATTTTGATGTTACAAATGTTGAACCTTGTATACACTGGACAGTTTGGTGCTGTTATCCTTGTTTTTGCTTCATTGAATATAGAGATGGAATATGGTCACTTGAATTAGTAAATGCATTCATGTGTTAAGGATACGTTTCGATGCATTGATTTTCAGTATGTATAGACTATTAGGATATCTTTTGAGTACGTAGGAAGGATTTCATTCTACCAGTACGGTGTCGTTAGTGGTCACTGAGCTTTTAGTATACTTTGATCATCATTTAGTTCTGAATTTGGTGGTGTTTGTTTGATGGTGTATAATACTTAAACCTTTTCTAAGGATTAAACTTGAAGCAATTATGTATGTTTCATTTTAATGGTACGTTTTGCCTGTTTTGTTGATCTGAAGTTTATTTCTACTGTATAAGCTTAATGGGTGCCGTTAAAATGACAGACTCTTTAGATTTCTACTTTTAAATATTCGAAGCTTTCAAAGTGTACAGGAGTTAATAGCAGTATGTCGACTCACTTTGTTTAAATGTACTGTTTACTTTCTATTGTATTTTCTGCAATATGTATTACATTTTGGATTTGTCTAACCTAAGCTTGGATTGGTACTTGAATTGCCAAGTGAACCTAATTAGTGTTATGTAACAAGATATCTTTAACCTAAGGTTGACAGTGCTGGTAATGGGTGTTAATTAATGACGTTTCAAGGGGTAGATTTGTTTGGAGTTATGGATGTTTTTTCTTTAAATTTCAAAGAATCATTTAAGTCTTGATACTCTTGTTAAATCATTAGTATGTTGGTGATGTACCTCATCTGTATACTAATGTTGGTTATGAAAACTGTATTTGACCTCTTTTAAACAACTAATTAGTAAGTAAAGGTGCGAGTATCACTTATTTATTTTGTAATACCTAGCATATTGAAATTTGTAAGGATATTTCCCTTTGGCTTTGCCGGTATCACGGCCAGAGATTGAACTCCAAAGGCCTAAACTATAAATGAACCAAAATAATTATATATGTTGTAGATGTGGTGAAATGTTTTAGTTTAAAAGTACTGATATGGTGTTGTGGGTGAAGTTTATATGGCCAGACTTGCATATCTACTTTTTTGTCTTGTTAATGATAAATCTTAACTTCCAGGGAAGGAGTTGTGGGTGAAGTTTATATGGCCAGACTTGCATATCTACATTTTTGTCTTGTTAATGATAAATCTTAACTTCCAGGGAAGGAGTTGATCCGTAAACACTAATGTATTTTTGCAAAGTGAGATACAGTCTGCAAAGTATTTCGTAAACTTTCAGTAATTCCATTCCTACAAAGGAATAATGAGTTAAAGATATAGTTCTTGCTACTTCAAGAAATTCATACTGTCTAAACAAAAAGATGAACTACGATCGTACTTGATCCCTTCGAGCTACGAAAAGGGTACATAGGCAGCTGCTCTGCGGTTCATCATAAGGTTGTTCATATCAGCTGAAAGTGTTGGTTGTTGTGCTGGGCCATTCATACCATCTATTCAGAGATGATTGCAGCATTTACAGTATATCATTTGTAAGAGGTAGTTGCAGTACTGGCTGTTCATACTACCTGGTGAAGAGATGATTGTTGTTTTCCAGTTCATATCATCTGATATGAATGTGAGGTAGAGATGATTGTTGTCTCTTCAAGATAATTCATATCATCTGATAATTGTACAACCCGTAAGACAAGAGATGATTATTACCATTCGTGGTAATTCATATCATCTGTCTCATCACATGAGTTAAGCAATGGTTATTATCGTACGAGGTAACTCATATTATCTGAGAGGAATAATTAATGTTTATGATAACAGTTCATATCATTTTGGAAATGATTACTAATTTTTTTTAGTAGTTCATATCATTTGAAAAAGATGGTTTGTTGAGTTTCACCTAGTACTGTGAGTTGCCATGCCCATTGGGGATTCCACCTACGGGTGGCTGTGAGTTGCCATGCCCATTGGGGATTCCACCTACGGGTGGCTACCTGGGAAGATTGTTAGCTGTAACGTGGCTGGTATCCAACTACCCATGATACTGGGACTAATCACCCCTCACCCGTTTAGTACGTATGTGTTGTCAGGCCAGCTGTAGCTCCCACCTACTGGTGGCTGCTTGGAAGACCGTTAGTTGTAACGACGACAAGAGAATCTCACAGTAGCGATGAAAATCGTTTGTCAGATTCGATGACCCTCGAAATAAGAGCTAAGTTTATATGCTTATACAACATTTGGGGAAATATCAATTAGTATTTGCTTAGTAAAATCGATTACATTTGCTTGGTAAAATTATATTAGTCCGGAAAAAAATTAGTAATGTTGGCTCCTCGAGTGACATATCGGGAAGTTGGAGCTGGCCTAATGGGTCGAAACCCAACTCGTTAGAAGTGAAAATTTTCTGGTCCGTCATAAAAAAACCTTTCATAAAATTCAATTAATCCTAGAGAGCACAGACTTTTCAATTACGTTCAGAAAGTTTTCCATTAATTTACATTACTGATTTACACAGTCGATTGGGATTTGGATTGGGAATGTGATAGACACATTTTTGTGTCTAAATTACGCTCGATTATCTATTTTGATAGTGTCCAATTTTGTATTTTTTATGTTTTTTTATGTCCTTGTAGGTATTTTTGAGAAATAAACATTTGGGAAAAATCGGCTCGAAAAGTGATAAAGGCACCCGGGGAGAATTGATAAAGGCACACATCTCTTGGATTGGGGCACCCCTTTCTTTGAATTTGAAACCGAAAATGGCGAGAAGACTTTGTTTGCGTAAGAAAGCTCCTGAATGATTCTGTCAACCGAGTTTTAAGGATTTTAAACGTGTACTTGGTATCTCAAAGTGATTCAACAACCTAAACAACATCAATACACGTCACAAGACGGGTTTCATCCGGAAAAATTGCCAACATGAATGAATCGAGCCGGAAACAGAGTTGTATTCTGTTTGGGATTTGCACGTAAGTTTGAGAGTGATTTGGAATTGTTCTTTAGGTCCTTATCGGTTCACAAAACTTATAGGGTTTACTAACCCTATATATAGCAAAGGGAAGCAAAGAAAATGGGATCGTGAAGAAGCCAGAGCAACCGTAAAAATTCCAGGAGAAAACACTTTTGTTGCTGGTGAAGAAGAAGGTGAAGAACATAAGGCGTCAGAGAAGTGTCATTTTACGTGTCGTTGACGCAGTCACTGAAGCAGTTGTATTTTTGAAGCACCTGAAGCCTGTTCTTTCTTCTGTTTTCTTTTCTTTCTTCTGTAACGCAGAGAACAAGTCTCTGTAACGCTTATAAGCATTTCTGTTCTCCCGTGTTACTATTAACTCATCTTTGTAAACACTAATTGAGCTATGAAAATCTATTTTGATGGTGTTTATAATACAATGAGCTAATCACCATCACTGGGGCGACGGAGGAAGCCATTCTTCTAACAATTAAGTGGTAACTTCTATTTTATCTATTTTTTTTTACAATTCTTTTGTTATTAATTACTTTAAATTAAATTGAAAAAAAAAATGGTTTTTATCAAATAATTATGTTTTCTTTTGATAGGTCATGCTTAGTTTTAAACTTTTGATGTCTCATACTTTCGATTTATAATTATTCTTCAAAAACCTAACTTTGGCAATATTTAGAATAAATTGAATACAGGAATTGTAAGATTTTATCACTTGAAATATTGGCTAATGGTAGAATCTTTAGCCCTAGTTCTTTCCATCAATTTGAAATCAAGTTTGTTTTAATCTTCTTTATTTTTATTAATTACAAATTAGGTCTAGAAATCCAATCTTCACAAGTCTGAGTATCAAACTTTTTACCACTATTCTAAAATCACATCAATTTTTGGCGCCGCCGACGCTGACTTGTCTTTAGGTTTAGACTTTTAGATTTATTTTTAGGTTTTTATTTTTATTTTTAATATTATTATTTTTATTTTTTTTTATTTTACGTTTCTTTGCTTATTTCTCTTTTTGCTACAAGTTTGGATCTTTGATTGAAAGGAAATAAAGCCAAAGACTTGAAGTTAAAGTTAAGGACTTGGAGTTAAAAGTTAAAGCTTAAAGAACGGAGAAGAAGACAAAGACTTTTATTTTTAGATTTTATTTTTATTAATTAGATTTATTTTCTTTAGATTTTATTTGCTTAGAAAATTGTATTAGGAATTTTTATTATTTCTGTAATTTTTCTTTTATTTTTGGACACTTTTTGGACTTTATTTTATTATTAATTTATAACCCTACGGAAGGGTAATTTAAATATAAACTGCAACAGGGAAGGACCACAATTACGATATTGTCTCGGCCTCTCGGGTTCGTACACTGACACATGATTTGGTGGCCCGGGTCGACTATGATTCATCCCCCGTCTGGTACGGGAGGTAAGACTCAACTAACCCACGAATCCCCTGCAAGTGGGTTTACTGTATTCCTTCGTATGCATATATGTTGAGGAATTGAATACAGACTTATTTTTCTAGTAAAGGGAAAGAACTGGCCATATAAGATAAGGACTCGGATTTCATCACCGTTTCCTTCTTGTCCGCTTTAGGAACACGTTACCAAATGCGAAACTAAACCTTAAAATTTTGACTAGAAAGAGACCGATAGGGTAACGAGTTTATAGGAAACTCGTTCAAAAGGACTGCATTGGTTACTTTGCTAGCCTAACTCGAAATTCAGGAAGATTATTTTAAGTTGATTAGAGCCGCCTTGTAACCCAGGGAAAAGTTGCCAAAGAGACAGGGTTATCAAATCTCCTTAGAGCTTATCTTGTTTCTCTTCGACTTAATCTAATTCGGATCATTTTAAGAGGTTTGCTAAAACTGTAACTAGTTGCCTTTCGAAAGAATAAGAGCTGGTGTAGAAACAATCAAAGTGGAGCCATCATGCTTTTTGTTTGCTAGATTCAATAGGTTTGATTTGGTTGAGTCGGCCTTTTTGTGTATGTTTAGAACCCCTTCATGTTAGGATTTATTTTCTTAGATTTTTTTAGGAAGTTTTTAGAAAATGTCAAACTTGTATTATGAGGACCAATACAATGAATATCCGACTGAATTTCAAAATAGACATTATCCATACTATCAACATTGTGTGGATAGTAGTCGGGATCACCGCCAACCTTTTGGAGGTTATTACTCATACCAGGGTGATCCCAATTACTATTCCTACATACACCCGTCTTATGAACATGAAAGTGAGCACAATTCGAGTTCTTTGTCTTGGAGGGATGCTCTAAAGAAGATGCAACCTAGTAGTCTTTATAATGAACCTATTATTCCTCTAGAAGAATCACACGAGCAGTTACGATCTAGTACTCCTTATGATCTAGTTTTTTCTCTAGAAAATTCCATTAAGAAGTGCACTGAGGATACAAGAAGAATTATAAAGGAGATGACTGGGGATATAAATAAGTTCGTATTAAGTGTGAATGAAATTTCTGCAAAGAATAATATTGCTCAAAATGATCTTAATTTCCAACATAGTGCTACCATTGATAATTATTCACCTAGTCAAGAGGACGAGGATAGAATTGGTAACACTACTTATTTAGACGAGGTTCAAACATCTTCATATTATTATGATGAGGATAGTGTTGATGAAGAACTTGAAATATACATGCAGAGTGATCAAGAAATTGTCACTCCAATTGTGCTTCATGATGATAGTGTTATTTCTGGTTCGATCCAAATAATTTTAATGATTATTCACCTATTTAAAAGGAAGAGGATTTGACTAGAGATACCACTATTTTTAGATGATGTAAAACTTTCTTGTTTAGAAGTCGATAATGGTTTAGAGGAACTGGGTTATCCTGAGAATATTGTTTTAGAGTCCAACGATTTAGAAACAATAGTCTTAGATAACAAAGATAGACCTGTAGAGATTTTAAATATGAGTGAGGATGCACCACTTGATTATAACTCAAAAGAAGCAATTGACCATTTCCAGGAATCTGATGATCTAGAAATTAGGGAAATTGTGACTAGTCTATCTAGAGACACCCAAAATTCTAAGTTTGGGGGTGATTATCATTCTCCATGTGCTTTACCTTTGACTCTTTTAAAAGTCCCTCACTTGGGACTTGATGTTTGTGCCTCTACCATATTAAGAGACTATCTTCAAGAACTGTTTCTTGAGCCTAATCATGTCCAGAAAGAAGTTCAGTTGTTAGAAACCCATCCTCTGGTCGATGTGGTTTACCTAGGCGATAATACCAAGATTGACCTTGTTTTCCCACCAAAATATTTTATTCCATATGTGGGAACGTTGGAATTTCAAACGTGTCAGTTATTGAGTTTTGGGACTAAGCGTAATTATTTTAGGGAATTAGAATCGACACATTTTCTTAAGAATGACCACCTTCATAGTAGTCAATTGTGTGAGTCAAATCTGATTGACTTTGAGGATCCACAATTATTCAGGTTATTATTATGTGCTTCTAAGTTCTTAGTTGAGTTATTCCATACTCTACAACCTGATCCTGTTGATCTTTCTTATGAGGTAATCCAGCCCATGAAAATATTTTATCTAGACCCTTTTATAGAGCCTGAACCTGAACCACAGCTAGAAGTAGTTGTCTTAAACAGAAAAGTAGATAAGGGTGTGCTCAGTTTATTCATTTTCTTGGCCTGTTGCAGTTTCCTCTTATTTTTGATAACATTATTTGATTCAAATGACCCACAGTTGTTTCGACTATTGTTATATGATTTTATGAGGTGACTAATTTTTTCTTAGTCTGGCTGAAGACTTTAAACTTAACACTTCTTGGGAGGTAACTTATGCTCATGCGACACGGTAATATCTTTCCTTAACTCATTTTCTTGAAGTGGTAACAGTTTCTTCTTGTTCATATTTTTAATCATTCATCTTTGGAACATTGAGGAAAATGTTTGATTTAAGTTTGGGGGTAAGGGAGAAACTTTTAGTGCAAAAATAAAAACTCCAAAGTCTAGAAACTTGTGAACAATTCAGGATGACACTAACCATTCTAGGAAGATGGAAACTTAGCTATTTTTCTATAGGAATTGGTGTGCCCAGTTAAATAGTCTATTCATAAAAGGACAGGGTTCAGGTGTTAGAAATAACATAATAATTGTCACCATATCTCGGAGTCTATCTCGACCATATCACTTTCTGTTTTTACTTTTGCATATTTGTGTTTCTCTAAGTGATTTGGTGGGGCACCAGTATCGAATTGTTATCACAGCCAGGATGAAACAGAGTGTTGAGATCAAGCCCTATTAAAAAAAATCGAGTATTGACACTTTGATAGCAATATGTGTGTGTTCTCCCTGTCTCCGTCGCCTAAGAAAGAATGGAATGCAGGATCCATGGGAACTATCATGTAAGATGATGATAAGGACCATGCGCTTGGATTCAATTCGATCCAATCATGTTGTCAGTACATTTATAAGTGTTTTATTTTCAATAAATCGATCATTGGAACTTGTATATACCAGTTGAATCGATATTAGTATAATGATTAAGACCAGTGGGAGCGTATCTCAATCCATTAGGATTCATCCTGGCACTGACCTTCAGACAGATATGGGAAACACCGCTTACCTAAGTCAACACGCGCAAAGTTATAAGTAGAGATTTGTTTTCTTATATATGAATTTTAGTATGCTTGAGTAAAAACTCGTGTACAACAAATGGACTCATATAGGGTAATGATCCCCATAGCCGAAGAATTTAGTATACTAACTAAATAGCTTCTTTAGTGTTTATCCTCAATCGTTCACGAGTAGCTAAAATTTCGAGTAAAGGTTTTGTGGGTATACCTCTTGTAAACCCTCATGAGATAAAAGTCGTCCACTAGGGACACCTAGGGGTTTAACGGCTTATTACATATGTTAAACGTAATCGCGATTCCTGCGAAAGTGAGTTAGGATTTTATTTTTATATTAGATTTGCTCGAGGACTAGCAAATAGTAAGTTTGGGGGTATTTGATAGACACATTTTGTGTCTAAATTGCGTTCGATTATCTATTTTGATAGTGTTCGATTTGTAATTTTTATTTTTTTATGTCCTTGTAGGTATTTCTGAGAAATAAACATTTACGGAAAAATCGGCTCGAAAAGTGATAAAGGCACCCCGGGGAGAATTGATAAAGGCACCCAACTCTTGGATTGGGGCACCCCCTTCTTTGAATTTGAAACAGAAAATGGCGGGAAGACTTTGTTTGCGTAAGAAAGCTTCTGAATGATTCTGTCAAACGAGTTTTAAGGATTTTAAACGTGTACTTGGTATCTCAAAGTGATTCAACAACCTAAACAACATCAATACACGTCACAAGACGTGTTTCATCTGGAAAAATTGCCAACAGGAATGAATCGAGCCGGAAATAGAGTTGTATTCTGTTTGGGATTTGCACGTAAGTTTGAGAGTGATTTGGAATTGTTCTTTGGGTCCTTATCGGTTCACAAAACTTATTAGGGTTTACTAACCCTATATATAGCAAAGGGAAGCAAAGAAAATGGGATCGTGAAGAAGCCAGAGCAACCGTAAAAATTCCAGGAGAAAACACTTTTGTTGCAGTTGTATTTTTGAAGCACCTGAAGCCTGTTCTTTTCTTCTGTTTTCTTTTCTTTCTTCTGTAACGCAGAGAACAAGTCTCTGTAACGCTTATAAGCGTTTCTGTTCTCCCGTGTTACTATTAACTCATCTTTGTAAACACTAATTGAGCAATGAAAATCTATTTTGATGGTGTTTACAATACAATGAGCTAATCACCATCACTGGGGCGACGGAGGAAGTCATTCTTCCAATAATTAAGTGGTAGCTTCTATTTTATCTATTTTTTTATAATTTTTTTTTATTAATTGCTTTAAATTAAATTGAAAAAAAATGGTTTTTATCAAATAATTGTGTTTTCTTTTGAAGGGTCATGCTTAGTTTTAAACTTTTGATGTCTTATACTTTCGATTTACAATTATTCTTTCAAAAACCTAACTTTGGCAATATTTAGAATAAATTGATACAGGAATTGTAAGATTTTATTACTTGAAATATTGGCTAATAGTGGAATCTTTAGCCCTAATTCTTCCCATCAATTTGAAATCAAGTTTGTTTTAATCTTCTTTATTTTTATTAATTAAAAATTAGGTCTAGAAATCGAACATCACAAGTTTAGTTAATTACGTTCCTAATATCAACTGTTCTTATTGTCTCTTAATGTAAAACTTTGGAACTCTTTTACTTCTCATCATCAATTAATGTACTAATATATTTCATTTCTCAGAGGAAAACAAAGGAATTTAGTTCCTAATGGGCTAATTTAAAATTCTACCTAGACTATTTTATTTTGTTTTGACAATTAATACAACCAAATAAGTATTTAGACATTTTGGGGTAGGCTGAAGCACCACTCAACCACCCTCTATTTCCGTCACTGATTTTTATTTTTATATATATTTTTCTAAAAGAATCCTTATTCATAACTAATGATCTTAAAAAAAAATTATAAATATAAAAATTCAATTGTTACTCTGTTGTATAGATTTTATAAAAGGATTTCAAAGAATATATTTTATATAAATTTCCGTTTTTAATTTATGAGGTATATCACTTTGAAGTTGTGACACATAAGAATAAATAAAAAATCCCTCTTACATATATATTCCTTAAAAATGCTTTTTTTAAAAAAATATTCCTTTAATTTTTAGAGACATACAACGATACCGACTATCACCACCGCCAATGTATCCTCCCAACTCCCCCAACATCCCATCCATCCATCCATCAAACTCTCTTTCTCCCTGGAACTGCAACTACTGCTGCCATGCCGTCCTTTATAGCCTACGCACCTCATTGATTAACTTGTCATTTCTTCTTGTCTTTCCATTAATTTTTTGTTGCTTCATCTCACACACACACTTGTACCAATAATGACTACAACACCTACCAACTTAACTTCCACCTAAACCAAGTTAACAAACTAGTATTGTTTACATTACCGTTTTGGGTAGATCCTATGAGGTTACTTTTGTCTATTTCTCTAGAAATAATGTAGTAGTATTTGATTTCACCCCCATGAACTACGGGTGATGAATATCTAAGTACGAAGGGTCCTTGTCTTAACATTTGACCCAAAGTCAGGGTTGGGATACTTTAGATCTCGAGTGCCACTCTGATTAGTGTGACACTTTCTCTCTGTCAAACTAATTTCAAACGTAATTAAGTGCTTAGCTAGTGAGCGTCAGCTAGGCGGACTAGCTTAAACCTTTAAGGTCCGTTGTAATTGGAGGCAGTCGTAAGGAAATAGTAAAAAAAAAAATCGTAAAATTGGGTATTTACCATGGATCTAGTCGTACAACATAAAAATCATATAATTTCAATTACTTCCAAAGTACTACATCTACAGTAAAACCTCTATAAATTAATACTCGATAAATTAATAACCTCGATAAAATTAATAATTTGTCCAGTCCCAACTTGGGACCAGTATAAAATTGGACCCCAATCGATAAAATAATAAGATAATAACTTTTTTGAAATCCCAGTGTAAATATATTGGTCCCAATGAAACTATAAATTAATAATTACTAAAAGATTCCAAATTCTAAGATTGTCTAGTAAAAAATGAATCTATAGTCATTTGTTTTTTGTTGAACTTCAAATCTATATTGAGTTCATCTTTAAATCTCCTCATTGCACTTAAGAGTTGGGGCATTGTCTTCTCGTATTGCAACAAAAAGTTGTGAAGAGTTGTTGCCGCTTGCAATGCTTCTTTCCGAGTGACCGGTTCCAAAGCGCTATTGAATCATCCTCAACTTCGTCATTGACCGGATTTTGAATGGTATCCACCACAATTTCTTCAATGCTTTGAACCTCGTAACATTCATTATTTTCACCAGGATAATCTAGCAAGTGATTCACATCCATTTTGTGCCGATAATGCATACCTGTAATCAAGTTCTCAAGCTCACGAATGTCTTCCCCAGAATTTACATCGTTTAAATCACTTGAGCCGGTTGGATTCGCCGAACGAATTTTTACAGTGTCGAAAGCAATTTGCTATGGCCTCTTGTTGCACATTTCTCCAAGCTGAGACGGCCAAATTGATAGCATCTAAAACATTAATCTTTTCCGGAGAAGAAATGTCCAACTCATAATCTTCCAAAATCTTACGGTAAAACCTTTTATGGTAGTACATTTTAAAGGCTCTAATTATCCCAGCATCACATGGTTGAATTTTTGAAGTCATGTTTGCCGGTAGAAAAAACAACTCAATGTTTTGCAACCCTTGGATATTATTTGAATGGGCTGGACAATTATCCACTACCAAGAGAATATTTCGACCGTGCATTTTTTCATCCAGCCAACGAACATATTCTTCGAAAAGCAACCCAGTCATCCATGCTCTTTTGTTGGCACGGTATTCACAATCTAGGCTATTCACACGCTCTTGATGTTGGAGAAACCATTCATAAACAACTTTCTCCATGTCCGGGTACATGGCTGGTTTGTGACGCTTGGAAGATCCACCTTTGTCAAAGTCAGCTGATAGGAACTCTGATGATCGCTTGAGAGTGTTTGATATTGTTCCTTGACTAACTTTCAAATTGAAAGTTTTGTCAACCTACTGCACCAAATCTTGTTGAGTGCATCCTTGGTGATCTCTCTTATACTCGCATAACAATTTTCGTTGTTGATTGGTGATTGTTGATTTTTGAACACCTTTTAGTTTAGGAGCCATAGTTGATGTGATTTTAAAAAATTTCAATGGACATTTTATAGTGATCAATATCTAACCATGTTTAATGTACTGCGTTGGTACCATGGACCAACTTTTTGGTACCATGAACTAACTTTTTACTTATTCAAAAACAATGAACTTGACAAATTCAATTAATTTGTGAATGTACATTCATAAAATGTGCCTTGGAACTTGTTTTTGTAATTTATTTTTCATCTCTAACTAATATACATTGTAACTAGTACATTGGACTTGGAAATTTAAAGGTAATACGTAAAACCTCTTTAACTTAATAAATTATTAATTTATCGATATAATAATATCTCGCTAAATTAATAAAATATCCCGGTCCCAACATTATTAATTTATAGAGGTTTTACTGTATGTTTACTTTTTGAGGTGTGTACTGAGAGTGGTTTTATACTACACTTTCTAACTATAATGAGAGCGGTTTTATACTACACTTTCTAACTATAATGTCATAAAAATTGACCATTATCTATCTAATCTTTTCCAATTCCATCATTTTTAACATCATTGTTGACCGATAATTTATTTTTATTTTTTTATTATTTAAAAAAAATCATAATTCATTTTTTATATTAATTTTTTAATTTCTCAAAAAAATTAGCATTTCTTATAGTAAAATTTAGATATTTTATTATAGTATTTTCAATCTTATTTTTTATTGATAGTGTATTTTTATTTATACTTTGGAATTTTATCTTTGTACTACAACCATTTTATATTAATGTCAAATACTAAATATCGAGTTACATGTGGTTCAAATGTATGACATTGTAATAGCTAATACCTTGCATGCTAATAGTGGTATATTAAGCTACATGTAGTTCAAATATATGTTATTAAGGGTCTGTTTGGCATGCCAGTATCAGCAATATAAGACATTATCAATTACATATAGTTATAATATCATATATAGAAACTACATATAGCTTAATGTGTAGGTTTAGAATGAAAATAAAATGGATGTACGTTAAAAACTTCATATATTGATAGATTCGGAACTTCACAGAATTATTAATATATCGAGTTTATTAATATAGGAAGGTATACTAAAAATAATTTTTTACTAATTTAAGATATATAAATGGTATCAGATAATGTGTATATATATTTATATACAAAAAAAAGCAAAGAATAGTTAAGGAATTGAGTAATCAAATTGAACAACTTCACTACACTAATCGAATGGATATGGATGCGTTCCTTAATCATCCAAATGAGCAACAAGTTGTATATGCTTTAACCGAAGAAGAAATCATCGATGGAGTTAGATAAAAAGCGGAGGGAATAATCCTGATGATGATAGTACGGAGATACCAAAAGTTTCATGCCAAGAAGCTTTAAATATGCTCGACAAGTTGGAAATATTTCAGCTTCAACAAAAAGGTGTTCATTATAGTGAAGTTTTACGCATCCGTAAATTAAAAGATGCGATAAGAATCCAAAAAATTACGTCCTTTTTTCAAACAACTATATATAAGTATTTTACTTCATCTTAAATTTTGATGTAACAAGATCTATAATTTTCCAAATTAATGTCGATTATATTATTATATGGAGTTAAAATTCTTATGGCGGGACTAAAAAAATCTATTAATATTTAAATGTGGAGGTTATTACTATTTTTATAACTGGCCCAAGTTGGGACTATGATTTTGTATTAACATATAGAGTTTATTAATATATGGAGTATCAATATTATATGGAGTTTTTACTGTAATCCAAAGATGGAATTCTTATTTTAAAATCTAATTACAAGAAAAATAAAAGTTATAAATAAATAAAATTAACGAATATATAAAAAAGATACTTATTTATTTTTTTAAAAATAAAGAAAATCCAAAAAAAGGAAAAGATTTTTTTAATAATAATTAAAAAAAATTAAATAAGAAAACAATAATAATAAAGTAAAAAAAATAAAATAAAAAAAAAGTTCTTAGAAAAAAGATTAAAATTATATATTTAATAATCAAAAAATGATGTTTAAAAGGAATAAAATGAAAATATAGCAGATTATGTAAATAAAATAAGCGGTCAATATTGGTCAATGGTTTAGTTAGAGGGCGTAGTATCGTGCCGCATTCAATGCACACCTCAAGATGTGAGTATTCAGTGTAGCCCTTTGGAGGTAGTAGGAATTATATGTAGTTGCTATGTTGTGTAATTGTATTCGTGCCAAACACCCAACTTTAAATTACAACCCTTAACTACTTCCTTTGACTGCACTACACCCTCTTATTACCTCCGATTCAAACGTACCAAACAGATCATAATACTACATGTAATTTCTAATACCTTGCATTGCTAATATTGGTATGTCAAACGGACCTTAAGAGTTGTTTAGCTTGCGTGACCTGTTTTGTTGACAACATTTTTGCAAAAACTCAGGAACATTTCATAGTATCTACGTATAATAGGAATTATAAAGTTATACTTGTCTTATCCAACTAATTGGTTTTTTTCTTATAGGGTGTTTGGATAAACTTTAAGAAGTTAATTTTTGACTTTTTAAAGTCTAAAAGCCATAAATTAATTGGGAAACACATATTTCAGAATGAATTTTAAAAATAATTTTTATTTAGCTTTTTATAAAACAATTTGTTTTTTCTCCTGATTATGAGATTGATTTCTTCGTCTGGTATCCAACCACCTTCTTAATTAACTTTGATTGACCGAACGTTGCAGTAACAATTTTAGATTTAAAATTTCGAATGAAATTGACATACTTATATAACCCAATTACATATAAATGTATCAAAATAATTATTATACTCCATTCTCAAGTGTTTACATACTCATTGTACGGACACATCAACAGAGGAACATACTAACGAAGGATAAGTCTGCAAACCCGGGAACCAAATACCCTAATATATAACATGGTATTCTAACTTTGAACAACAACAAATCTTGGTTTTCCCTATTTTCCATCCCCACTTTTCCTATTTCCTACCGTAGATGGTGATATTTCGACCAAGAGTAAAATTATCATTTTACGAATAAGGGCAAAATGGATATTTTATGACTAGGGGAAAAATAATCATTTTACAAACCATATAGTCTAACTCCAGTTTGATTACTTATTCAAGACACACTCAGGCTTCATGAAGCTCATATCCAAGGCGGAGGCCGAGCCTCATCATCTAAGGGAGGCCAAACATCATCACCCGGATGAGACTAACACCCAGGTGAGACTTCGCACTCAGGTGAGCCTCAACACCCATGGCGAGCATCAGCACCCATGATGAGCCTTCTCATCAAGGTTGACACTCAACCTCAGTCTTCACCTTGTTCTTATGATTGTACAAAGGTTCATCTTGCTCATATGGTTGGACAAGCCATATCAGGCCCTAGCCTCACTAGAAAGACGGTCATGCCTCTACTCATCTAATCAACAAATGACCATGCTAGGTCAACATGTGACCTCTACCAAACCTTAGCCTCTCTACAGAGACATACCTTGTTTTTCTCTTAAGAAAAGTCCCTCAACCAAGCTTGTGCTTTCCTTATGACGCACACTGCGTATAAAAAGCCTCCTTGAGCTCTCCACACGATTCAGGTTTGCCTCCACACATAAAATTGATTATTCCTCCGTCAAATGTTATAACAACAACTACTACACCATATAATACGTCATGTAAAAAGGCTAATTACGTAATAAATAAGGGAGATAAACTTCGGGTTTTAGTCTACGGCACATGTTAGAACCAACCTACTTAGTTATGTCTGAGATTAATGGGAAGATGCTTATCTTACTCCTCATCCTTATCTCACAGACTAGAGATTAGGGTTTTGTAGAGTTATAAATAAATCATCTCCAGGTCATTCTAAACAACACCAATACGAACAATACAAGTTCTCTACAACTCTCTCTCTCTCTCTCTTAAAACTTCTACGTACGCAACTATCTTTAACTAAGGACTCTAATCTCACCTTTCTCAACTTCTCTCCTAAAACCTACCTTGTCTCTTCTTCTATGACTGAAGAAGACCTTGAACATTCACTATGTTGGTTCAGGCAAGGTTTTTTCATAATAAACCTTCCAAACTTTAACCATCTTTACCTATTTAACCCTATTCTATTTTTCACTATTTCTACCTACCTACATTTATTCCCATCCCTAATTATCCTAAATACTACTTTCATATATTTTGATTTTATTTTTTACACCTTACGTGCCCTTCTACCCACCCCAACCCACATCTAAAAACATTAAATACACAAATCATCTTGTTTAGTTTCTTTTCCACCACCACCGTCGCTACCCTCATCTTCCCCAACCGACACCACCTTAAAACCTTTTTTTTTAATTTAATAGTTGAACCAACAAATCCAAAAATGAGGTAAAATCTAAACCTAATAAGTTTAGTTTAATATATGTGTGATTGTATAATGAATTTATTGTTGGAATTTGATTCGATTTTTTTTTATTTCGATGAAGAACTAGTCATGGACATTGGGTCGACTAAACTGTATTGGTTGAATATGAACGACTGGTATATTATAATTTGAAGTAACTTTGCAGGACTGATAACTGTTGTAGTCGTTCATATTTGAACGACTGGAGTAAGTTATAATCGTGTTTTTATGGACGACTACAACAATATATCGTCGTTATCGTTAGCCGACTAACGATATATTTCAATTAATTTTTGGATATTATTTTTCAATCTTAATCTGCCTTCCACTAAACTAGTCTATATGAACAACAATAATCAAAATTTGAACTACCACAATGCACAGTAGTCATCAGACACATAATAACCATAATCCTTTTTAAAGAATACGTAAACTAAAAAATAATAAACTATTAGGATTTGTTGTTGTTGTGATCGTCAGAGTCTGGACAACTAGAATCCATTACGCTCGTTTGTAATAGATTGAACAGTTATTCAGAAAAAAGAATAATAATAAAAATTGATTATTAATTAGGTTACTCACTAACTGTAAATGATGAAAAATAAGAGAAGTTGAAAGTGGTAAAGCCGTCTAGGGTTTATGGCAGGTACATTTGGTTGATTACGAATAGTTTTTGCATGCCTAAATATAGAAGATGACTATTCAAAGACTGCTTCAGTCACATAAGGGATTAAGGTTGATCGTAGGGAGGGTAAGCCGAAGTAGATGAGATAAGAGTTCTTTGTTTCAGAGAGTCGCAAAAAAAAAAGCTCTGTGAGAGAGGTTTTTGGAGAAGGCTATTGTTATAAAGTTGTGATTGTTGTATCCAGAATGACTGATGGTTGGTTTATTTATAGCTTTTCCAAACCCTAATCTCAAAGTCGGTTTTGGATAAAGATGGAATATATGTTGGGTTTTCCATCTACGATTATAGGAATAGACAAGGATAGTCGAAATTTGAGTTTACCCTCTGGAATATACACGGTCATCTCTTCGATTTCCATAATCCACCAACTTTTCTCTTTTTATATGAGTATGCTGATACCCACACGTGTCGTAGAAAGAAAAAAAAAACCTTAATTGTATCCCCCATGTTGTGACATAACAAGTCTTAATATGTGATGTGTCGTATAATGTGGTAGTATTCTTCGGAGTTATCGGGAATCAGAGGCAGGAATACTTACGTTTTTTGTGTGGGAGCAAGCCTGATTCATTTGGAGTGCTTAAGAAGGCTTACGATAATCGTGTGTGTCATGAGGAGATCACATGCTTGGATGAAGTGAAGTCAAGTCTTGACTTGATGTGGCCGGATTTGTAGAGAGACTGTGGTGATGATGGTATTGAAAAGGATCCATGATGTGGCCGGTCCTGAGAAGGAGCTGAGATATGATATGTCGTTTTGTCCAACTGCGGCCGTAAAACAAGCCAGTTCCTCCATTGCGAGACGAAGGCGGGGCCGACTCTGAAGACAGGCTATGGGTTGATAATATGTTGAATATTCGTGGGGACGTTTCAGATTATTGAGTTACTCAAGATACGTGGGGACGTTTCAGAATCTTGAGGCAAGGAGGATCGTCTATGGCGGTACGAAGGGATGGCCAACTCTGAAGAGAGTTGTGGCGTGATAATGTGTTTAGATTCGTGGGGATGCTTTAGAATCTTGAACTTGATTATGAAGCCTTAGCTGTAGAGCCGTCCTTGGTTGAGTGTCTATGCAAATCGTGACTACTAGATAAAGGTTGAGTCGTTTTTTCTGTCAAAGCTGAGACTAAGTCGCGTCGGCGGAGTTGAGGTGGAGATTCATCAGCGAAGCTGAACTTGAGATTCGTCGGCAAAGCTGGGCTTGAGATTCGTTGGTGAGGCTGAGATTCGTCAAAGTGGCGGATCTCATGACTTGTCAAAACAGCGGATCACGAGACTTGTCAAAAGACTCAAAACAACGGATCTCAAAACTTGACAAGACTTGAAAATTTGAACCGTTTTTCTGAAACTTTCAGTATGATTTTGACTGAATAAGCGGAGCCGGACTGGACTGGTTGGCTATGAAATTACCATTTTTCCCTTGGTCAGAAAATCACCATTTATACTAACCTCTAAACGTTGTTTACTAAATGGGTTTTCAACAGTATTGACGTAATGTTCTCTGATATTCGAATCATCTAGGGTTTGTGTATTTTACCATAATGAGATTTTCCATAATAATGATTTACTGAATTTATATCTTGATGAATTAAATGATAAAAGATAAAAAAATAGATATACTATAATTATTATATAGAAAAAACCATAAATTTTGGGACGATGGAAAAAAACAAACAAATAAACCAATTTTGTTGTCGTTTATATCTTGTAAACATCATTTGTATGAAAAACCTCAAGCACACACACTAAACCCTTTTTTTTATAGAATCAATTCTTGAGGTAAGTTCTTTTCAATTTTCCAAATCCTAGAAATATATTTTTACTCTTTTCGTCCAGTCCAAGTTATATAGGCGAAAAATAAATTTGTATTAGATTAAGAAAAAATATGGAAATTATAATTATTTTTTTCTATATTATCCCTTTATTTTTAATAAAAACTAAAAATATTAAAAAAGATTTAATATAATACTAACACAATTAATAAGGCTATATATAAAAATATTATATAATAATTAAAATTATATTTATTAGATGGACAACTAAAAATAAAAACTCTAACTTCATAATTTAGACAAAAGTAGTGTAAAATAAAAAACCACTTCCTCTGAGCTAGTAGTCTTTTTGAACACACTTCCCGAAATTACCTTGAGAAGACACCTTTCTCGATGCACATCAACAAAACACACCTTGAAAATTGAACTGAAAGAAAGAAAGAGATTTTATATCTGTATCCATATCTTAATCTTAGTAAATAAAACAAGCAAGAACTTCCCATCCATCAATCCCAAGATTTAAAATCCATGAAATAACACTAAAGAGAAAAGATTTTTTTTAAAAAAGTATTCAGTGGAGAGAATCCCATAGAGATGCCAGTGAAAAAACAGTCTCCCTTTGACACTTGACACTTTCCCTCTAGAAACACTTCCCATCATTTCCCATAGCCCAATGGCCTCCCCTACATCATTTTTCAGTTAGATAAGTTAAAAGCAAAAGAAAAAAATATAAACAAAATAAAATAAAATAATATGCAACTCCTCCTTCATGAAGGGTTTGAACTTTGAATCTGATCTCGGTTTTTCTTCTTCATAGGAAAATCTAATGGATACTAATTTTTTTCCCTCAGGAATGATGAAAGTATACCATTTCCCAAAAGAGTAAACAGAAAAAACATGAGATGTTTGGTGTATCACACACATTTCCATGCACACACAAACACTCTCTTTGGACTACAGTATATCCTATTTCTATGAGTGTCTCTCATGTATGTACAGTCTTTTTAACAGTCAAAACTTTTATGATTTTACATCACTTCTAGTATATCTCTCTATATATATTCTGCAAGTTTTTCTTTGTCCTCTCTTTATCATCTTACTTTCTATCTGTATAACTATATTTGTGCTAATTTGCTTTCCTTGTTTTGTGTTTTGTTTGGGTACTTCTTTCATAAATTTTGCTTTTAATACATGTGGCATTGATTTGAGTCTTCACTTTTATTTTATTTTCGCTACCCCAAACAAAACATAAACCATAACCATTACCACCACCTTCTTCTGTTTTCATCTCTGTTTTCGTTGGTTGACACAGTAATTTGGACTTGAAAGCACCCATCTTTTCCTGTCCATGGAAGAGTGTTAACTTCTTACCTTATTAACCTATTCATTTGTCCTTTTAACTCTCTCTATATACATCTTACTTCTCTTCTTTCTTTTTTATCTACTCATTATCAAGCCTCAAAGTATTGGAGCTAATTTGAACTTTTTGAGGTTGTGGAAAGGAGGAGTATATGAGATTATGAGACTTTTAGGAGGTGAAGTAGTAGGCACTGAAGTTGGGAAGAAAGCAATGTGGTTATATCCAAAGGTTTTAGGTTTCAATCCTTCTGAAAGATGGGGTCACTCAGCTTGTAGCTCTAATGGAGTTGTTTACATCTTTGGAGTACGTCTATTGAAACATACACACCATGTTTTCATTTCCTTTCTATTGTTTGATATATTTGTGTTTCTTCTTGATTTTTTTTTTTTGGTAAGAGTCGTAAGACTACTATTAATAGATTATTTTGGTTTCTCTTTTTTCCTTCAAATATATATGAATTTTCTTTCTGTTTGCTCTTATTTCCATGACTAAAAATCCTTCTTTTATCATGAGAATGTGTGTTACAAAGGGTTTACTCGAAAAAACTCTATTTCCTGACTTCTTTTCTCTTCTTTTGCTTTTCTTTGTTTTTGTTTTTGCCATTTTTATGGTTGTTTTATGTTTTTTTTGGTTTTAGTAAGTTATAACACTTGCTGTTGTTGTATGCATTAGTTTTCACCCATACACAAACATACTGAAAAGTTAAAGCATTAAGTTGGTGGAATTCAGTAAAAATACTTATTCAGTCTCCCTTTTTCTTGAGTAGCTAGTTTATATATTTTTTTCCTTTGTAATTCTAGGCCATGAACCAGTACAGCTTGAGCTTCTGTAAGTCAACTTGATGTATGCTTTCATTTAGGGGTGATTTTCTATGCCAAAACTTGACTGCAATCTTCTTTAGGCTTTTTACATTTGTTGTGAAAGAACACCGGGTTGCCGTGGTGTTAGATAAAAATTCGATTTTGTATCTTGCTTAAGGTTCTTTGAGTTAGTAGATGCACAATATCAGCTTTATTTGTATCTCATGTTTTGTATGGCTATATTTTTCAGGGATGTTGTGGTGGATTGCATTTCAGTGATGTTCTTACTTTGAATCTGGAAACGATGGCTTGGAACACACTTGAAACGACGGGAAAGCGGCCGGGAACAAGAGACAGTCATAGTGCCGTACTTGTGGGGAATCAGATGATTGTTTTTGGTGGTACAAATGGTTCCAAAAAAGTAAACGATCTTCACATATTGGATCTTAAAACAAAAGAATGGAGCATTCCTAATTGTGAAGGGATTCCTCCTTCACCACGTGAAAGTCACACTGCCGCTGTTGTTGGTGATGATAAACTAGTCATATTTGGAGGCAGTGGAGAAGGAGAATCCAATTACCTGAACGATTCCCACGTTTTGGACCTTAAAACCATGAAATGGATTTCTTTGAAGGTCAAGGGTGGGTTTCCTGCTCCAAGAGATAGTCATATCGCGGTTGCAATCCATAACAAGCTTCTTGTGTATGGGGGTGACTGTGGTGATCGATATCACGGCGAGGTTGATGTTCTCGACATGGATACAATGACTTGGTCTAAGGTATGACCTACCTATTCAATGGAAGCCTCTATTTCTATCTTACTTCCACAGAGTAATAACTTTTCAAGGTAAAAATCCAACTGGATTTCAACTTAATGTTTGGTTTTTATTGCAGTTGTCTGTTCAAGGTAGTTCACCTGGTGTTAGAGCAGGTCATGCAGCGGTAAATATTGGTACCAAGGTGCGATGATTCTTCAATTGGTTAAAAGAGTGGACTATTAGAAATAAAGAATTATGGGTAACCAAGTTTAAATGTGCTTTGTAGGTTTATGTCATTGGCGGTGTAGGAGATAAGTATTACTACAATGATGTTTGGATCCTCGACGTGAAGGCTTGTTCATGGACCCAACTTGATACACGAGGTCATAAACCACAAGGTCGATTTTCTCATACAGCTGTGCTTACAGATTCAGATATTGCTATATATGGCGGGTATGTTACTTGGAATATATTTGGTACCATTCGGTTCTTGTTGAGAATTTCTTGTGAAATTGTTGCGTAATTTCTCGAGTCTTTGTGAGGACAAAGCTGGAGAAGTATATTGCTTCCCTATGTGCCTTCTACCGTGTCTAATGTAATTTTTTGGGGGTCAAATTGCAGCTGTGGTGAGGACGAGCGTCCATTAAATGAGTTACTCATCTTGCAGCTTGGATCCGAGCACCCCAACGGCCGTTACAACATTTCTTTGTGTAAGGTTTTTGGAAGTCGTTGGAACCATGAGAAAAGAAGGTTTTCACAAGGAGCAGAGACTGAATTGGTATGCTATGCTGTTAATGAAACTAGATTTATTTAACTTTTCTTTTGGATACTCCAAAAAACTAACAACACTTCTCATTTACCTCTTGGCAGGTCTATGTGAATAACAGAGAGCAACACAAGAGAGCTATTGAAACAGAACCAAAGCAAGCTGAGTTGCGTGGCTCAGGTTCGTTCTCTTGATTATTTTGAAGGTCTGGTTAGAAGTCAAACTCAACATACACAAAATTGATTTTGCAACTTTTCTTACATATTCTTCAGATACTATACACGCAAAGAAATGGAAAACGAGCGATTCTAAGCCATGCGAAGTGGAATCCGAACAAGAAGAACACTCCCTTTCATTGTCACAGCATTCATCTCCTTCCCAATCTGATCAAGAGCAGACCCAGATTAAAGCAACACCTCGTCCTTTATGTCTGTTGAAGCAACATTTTCAGAATCCAAATGTAAACAATGTCGTAGAGACTCAACCAGATCAGATTAGTTGCATTCGAAGAAGCCCGCAAGATTTTCATTTCGTGGGTGGAGAAAATCCTAGACACCCACCAAAGCAAGAACAGTTTCTACATATGAACGTAGGCCGGCCAGAAGGACAATTCTCCATGGAACACAAATCAATCGAAGCTATGCCAGTGCATTCCTTGGTAAAATTTCATTTCTAAAAACACTTATCAAGTTCACATTTATATCGCTTTAGTCTTTTTTAATTGATCTATCCTTCTTTTTTCATATAAACTTTATTGGACCATCCTCATTTGTTTTATGTTCTTAGATTGGAGCTGACGTTCGAGGTAAAGTAGATGGAGCATTCGATTCCGGATTCCTAATGACTGCAAATGTTAATGGCAAGATCCTTAGAGGAATCTTATTTGCTCCTGTAAGTATAATCAATTATTCAAAGGTTTCCTTGGGTAATGTATTAAAAACATCATTAACGATTAATATCTGTGGTATAATTTTTATTTAGGGAAATGGGTTTGTACCAAGGGGTGCCGTTCTTCCTCCAAGTTCACTAGGGTTAGGTAATTCAGTTCCTGTCATTCAGCCATACTCAAATCTGAATAACGTGCCAATGTATGCGAGACCGTGTCAGCAACCAATGGCATTTGGAATACCGGAATCAGGCCGTCATCATCATCATCATCATCATCTCGGAAGAACTCAAGCAACTTCAGTAGTTAGAAGAACTCCTTCATTAAACCGTTCTTCCGATATCCGGAATGACCTTGAAGATGTGGTTTTAACACTAGGAGGTCCAGGAAGCCTCTAACATGACACTAAACATAATGTGTCCTGATTTTGTAAATCTTGAATAGTTACTAGTTATTAGTATTAGTTAGGATTAATCGAGTTGGATCTATGTTTTTTCACAAACATTCTTGTATCAAATATTCCAGGTTTCATTTTGTGTCTATTTGTGATTTAGAATAACCAGAATTCTTCACATTTCAGAACCATGCATATCCAAATATGGCTGCAGATACCACGACCTGATCAGAGTTTGGACAACGTATCCAATAAAGCCATCATAGAATCGAAACGACTCAAATGGGGATTTAAAAACATAGTGACCCAACATCAGTCGGATCAATCAATCTAATTCAACAAAGAGGAATGGGGCACTATGTAACCATATGGATCCATATTTGCCATGGTTCGGTAGGGAACACATGGTCCATATGGGTAAGTGTATGGACCACATTTACATCCCTATTCCCTACTCCAATCAATGGATCAACTCAAGCTTCAGATTCAACTATCAACAACAAATAGCTTCGTACTAGTAGAGAAACAGCATAATGTTTGGACCTATAAGCAACAATTTAAAAGATACGGCAAAGCCTGGCAATGTTGGCAACCATTTATGAGAGGTCAAAAGAAGGACTTAAACAGTAATAGATTTCGGGATTCAATGCAAGAGCAAATCAAGGGTAAAAGGGTTTGCTTCAAACAGTAGGATTAAAACAGGGGAATTAGTAATTGCGCATTTCTAACCCATTGCTTTTGCTAGTGACAGAAACTGTGGTGAGAAAAGACCTTTACTTTCTTCTCTCTCACTACCTATCTAATCTATTCTATCCATCTATCAATTTCAATCAAAATGCTTGCAGGAAAAAAGAAGAAGATTTTATGGGTGAAAACGTGGGATTGTACGGAAAAGAGCTCCCGAATTTAACGCGGGATTATTAAAAGAAGTCACCATCAACCGTTGGATATAAATTCTCACACAAAATAGGGTTTGAGTGGGGTGCTTGAGTAGATGTTAGCTTGACTCTGTCCCATCAAATTTAGACAAGACATCTTTCACTTTCTTTCTCTCTCTCATTCATTCATTCATTTGAATTGATTTTGATGTTTGTTGAGGATGATGATCATCATCGTCATACTTGTTATTTTTTTTTTGATTCTTTGCTGTTTATCCTCGTGGGTCTTACTGTTATTAGTTCCATCTTGTTTTGATATTTTCTGTTGCCTTTAATACACTTTTGTTTAGCCAGTGAGGTTAAAGTTTTAACCTCGGAGTTTAGACAGACTTGTGGTTGTATCCCAAATTCCAATATATCTCATAAATCTTCCAAAATGAATTCTCGAGATTTAAGTGTTATTAATTTTTCTGGTAAAATATAGTTCTTTAATGTCGATATGGATTAGATGTAAAATGAATGGTTAGATTTTTCAAAGCAAATTTTTAAGAATCCGACTGAATTATTAGTATGAACTTTTTTTATTTTAAAATATGAAATTTATTAATCTACTAAAGGGCTATTACAAGAAGGTATATAATATCGTAGGTTCAAATACAGTCGGACTAGTATGTCAAGAATACAGTAATATGACATCAACATGAGACGCGAATATCATTCTTCGGATTCGAAAGGCAACGGGGGTAGTTATTGAAATTGGCGAGGTGGATCAGGATGATGTTGTCAAGACAGTTGTACGTTTGATGGACATGGATATGTCCATAGAAACTTGGTTGTTGGTGATGTGGTTCGTTACAATTGATCCGAGATGCTAGTTAGGCCTTTGTCGTCAGATGTTACGGAGTACTGCTCAGACGACTTTTGTCTACCTTCTTGTTTTACGGTTTTATCCATAGCTTCAACTGAGTCTTTAACTTTGAATATAGTTTGAAGTAGAATCCAATCTTTGTCCTCGAAAGATATAACTAATAATAAAATTAATAATCACTACTAATACTAAAGTTACTATAAACTGAAAAATGACTCAAAACGATTCTGATTGACACTCAAACAATATACTACCTAAAAAGCTTATAAAATTATAGGACTAAGCAAGCAAAATAGGAAGGTACCTAATATTGATACAACTACTAGAACTCTTAACACATATTATACCTAATACAATACTAGCAAATATAGAATATTAACTACTACTCCCTCCGTTTCAGAAAAAAAGTTACTTTCCTTTTGAATTTTTGTTCTTACAAAAGAGTTACTTTCATTTTTAATATAACAAATTTTTAAAATTATCCTTGTTATTTTAAGAAATGTTATTATTCTCATTATAAGGATATATGTAGTATTAAACTTTTTGTTAGGATAAATTTAGAAATAAATTACAAAAGTTATTCTCTCTCATCTTGCCTTAACAATTGTGCAAATATGAAAAGTAACTCTTTTCCTGAAACGGAGAGAGTATTTTAATTCGGCTACTGTTCGGTTACAAAATTTTGGATTAATATCCACCGGCCCATAGAGATGTGTCTTAAGGCCTACCGATAGTTTGTTAGTCGATGGTATTTAAAACTTGAAATCTGCAATGAAGTTTCTGAATCTTGATCATGTTCATTACCAGTAGAAGGTTTCTCTGATGCTGCTGCTGTAGATGCTCGGTTCGTTCATTTTCATTATGGTTTAAAGCTGACCTTGAGGTGATATAGATGGATGATTAATCTTTGAACAATAAAAATATTGGATCTGAAGCTGTTATAGCCTGAATTCTGCCTCAATGAAATTATCTACAACAGATGTTCAGGATAGAGATTGTGTAGGTGGATGCAAATTCCTCATGAACTAGAGATAAATCAGAGATGTTTAAAAGAGGTTCCCATAGCTGCAGCTTAAATAAGGTTCAGAAAAAGCTCTTGATTCTAGTGTTCAAAACCAATTCAAAAAAAGATTCAAACCTAAACAATTAGAAGTGCAAAGCAATTGTCCTCACAGACAATCCTTCGGGTAATCGCCAACGAAATAACAAGGCATATAGAAGATGGGAGATAAAATGGGCGCAAAGAAAGGAAACCACCTATCAATCAATTACTCCATACTCCAAAGGTGATGAGCATACTACTAATTTTGAAACATCAGGTGGGGTAATATAATAAAACCGATCAGCTTCAAAGAGAGAAATGGGAAAAAGGTTAGGTAAACTACTTCACTTGTCCATAACTCGGACTAAGTGAGGAAAAAACAAACCAAACAAACGATAAGCAAAGTAGAACGCAAGCAAAAGGCTTACAGGGAAACATCAAACCAAATCGAAAACCACATAATAAACTGAAAGATCTGAAATAGTTATTGTGTGCAGCTATAGGAAAGGGGTTTAGAACATCTCTCTGATAATATGGGAACATCATCATTGAATATATAAAATCTCTGAACAGGGTTTAAAGGATAAGGATATGCAGCTGTATATCAGGGGATCTAAAATATTGATTTGGATCTGATTGACGGAGATTAGATTTACCTGATAGGACAAATACGGCTTGTGCAGCAGAGAAAACCAGCTTGACGAATGCTAGACCAAACTATCACCATCAAGCTCCAAATATAATAGCAGCATAAGAAAACCAAAGCAGTAGAAGAGAACCCAATCCATCAAATCGAATATAACTCTAAGAACATCATGATCATACCACAGATCTAACAACTAATTAGCCTATATATCCCTAGGGCCGGTGGAGAAAAATAATTAGCCGAGAGGAATGGAAGATTTCTTGGTTGATTTCACCGTTCGGGTTTCACAGAGGAGGCGGTAATCGAATATAGTATGAACTAAATATAGTTCACTCGAACAAATTACTTGATAAGTTTGGTCTTAGTTGGTCGGTTTGGACTTCGAAAATGACGTAGCATCTTGGGTTCTGGGCATTAAATTTGGGTCGGAATCTAGGCCCAAATTTCAGGGTATTATTGTTTCCTGTTGGAGCTAGTTTAATCCTTTCGGCAGGATAGTAGTGTCTGATTAAATTTAGGCTTCTCTTACTGTATAACATAAAATAAATAAAAATTTAGGTTTATCTTGAATATAGATCATGATTCTATTAATCATAACTCATATTATTTGTAATCTATAATTTTTTTCAATTTATTAACCATAGTCCAAACCTAAAATATCTCTACTGAGTTAGAAAGGATTTATAGCTAGTTAGATTAGGAGAGTTTGAAATATAAGTGATCCAAACATGTCACTGAGTTGATTCATATTGTAACTAATTGTAAAAACACAAATTGTTTTAATCAAAACCCATTTCTCTCTTTCTTCTACAGAACCGTATGAACCCTAGAAATTTTTTTCTCAAAATTTTAAAAAGATCAACCAAACGAATCATCATGGTGTAAAAACACAAATCTTGTTTTAATCAAAGATGAATGTAAGTGGCTTTAATTGTCAACCAATTCTTAATTGTTATTTTAGACTACCAGACCTTATAAAGACTTTCGGAAACCAGACCTTATAAACTGTGACTGACCAAGGTTACAAGTTGATAAATATACAATCAAAAAAATATTAATGCATCACAAGCAAAAGAAGAGACTAAAGAATAAAAATCTACCATCTTAAAATAGATATATCAGCGTGCGTTCATGAACATTTGTTGTGGGACTATCTTCCTGTAACATTTTCATCACAGTACTGTAGGTAATTTCATAAGACTATATTTAAGGCATCGACAATGTTCCGTAACATCAGAACAAAAATCTCAAGGACATTAAAACATGTTTCTTCAACGAACGAACATAAGTTTACATCATATTTATTGAAGTCTATGGGTCCAACTAACTTCAAAAACTAGCTTGTAAGGTTAAGGTTGCACAAGGCTTATAAACCGTAGGATCTTTAGTTTCCCATACTATGTGGGACTATTCTCTATAATACTTGTTTTGGACTGATAAACATCTAAATCTGCAAGACAGATTTTTCATACTGTTGTATGGTTTCAAATGGTGTAGACGGAGGACTTGATGAATGTTCTTCTTTCAATAACACATATTAAACAAAAATTATATTAACCTAATTATAAACCGTTTTTATAGTAGTAAACAATTAGGGTTCTAGGGTTAAGTATTATTTTTCCTCTAATAATAAAAGTAAAATAAATCTATAATGTTTTTAAACGTTTTTTATTGGGTCATTGAGTCACCGATTTTCCAACTTGATATTTCATCTACTCAATGAATCGCTAGCCTAGTTTGTGGGATATGAATATTAATATTTAATAACTTAAAATTATAGTCAAAACTAATTGACCCAAATGGGTTATGGTTAACAAAACCATGGGATATATTTAAGAGAAGCCAAAATTTATTCCTTATGAGTGTAAGAGAATTTTTCTTGTGGTAATTGTTAATAAGCTTTGTTTGCATGCTATATTTTTAAAAAATAAATAAAAATCATACCTACAACATTATTTACATCTTGATGTCATCAATACAAGACATGTCTCGTTGTGGTAATAATAATTCGTCTAGTTCAATGCCTTACAAACGTGTTTAGATGTCGTTTGTCATTCCTTGAATGATGTTGCTAATATGATAGCTCAGCAAGCAAATTTCAATCAGAATTCACCTCCTCCTCATATGCACTTGATTCCCCTAGTTGACGTCCTTTACAGGCCTAGGAGATGCTCCACAGTCCTTTGTGAAGACTAATGTTATCCTTCCTCCAACATGGCACCTATTTGATTTCCTTCAGATATGATTATTAAGGTAATGGAAATCTATTTTTCTTGAGGGATCTCCAAGTAAAAAAGATGTCAAAGCAAACCTCAACAATTAGGGTTTATACTATTTAAAGTTCATAATGATACCTAACTGATTTTACCTCACAAGATGATCAATTTAAGTACAAGCTTAATTAGACTGTAATCTTGTGGAGGTAACAAGGTATGAGACGAAGAACTCCTTGTAATTTATATAAATCTTATTCCTCAATCTATAACTCTTGAATGGTCGTATATCGGAAAATACGGACCTTAGAATAGTCAAGAACTACGATGATCAGGATAAGATTCTGGCTTACAAAGATACATATCAAGTGAAAGATAGTCTCACCAGGCTTCACGAATCCAAAGTGAAGACTTAAAAGTTGTAACCTAGTTATATTTCTCAAGGAAACCTAAGTTTATGGAGGGAGACTCTTTGCAGCAATAAAGATGCATAACGTGCATGGATTAAGAATCCATGTTGCAGAGAATCCTCTATTTCTTATGATGAATAAGGCTAGGTTGATTAAAGTTTGAGCAACAATTAATTTCATCCTAAGTAAGTTCGTGAACTAGTTTCCATGTTCATAAAATCACTTTGGTCCCAAGTAATCTCAATATTGCTTAGAATAGCTTTTTACATTGGTCCCAAGTAAACAAGTTTTTAATTTTGAAATTTCGAGCAATAGAGTTCTTTCCTTTGATAAAAGTCATAAAGGTTAACCAAGTACTTTCAAAATAAAGATACTTTTAAAGTTAGCTTCTACTTAATTAAAGAATTAACTTACTTACAATATCATGGTATCAAGAATGGGAACCATTAAGCATGTATGAAACTGATCTTGTAATACAAAGAAAAATAGTGTATACACGAATTCGTCAGTAAGGACCGTGCACTATAAGTTCATAAGCTAACCTATATGATCTGTGAATCAATCAAGCAATTTACGGTTTAGTAATATCCAATTCCCGTATAGTTTACGAATTGAAAATATGGTTCGCAAACTCAAGGTATTTATGGAGTCAACAAAAAACTCCCCAGTTTGCACATTTTACGAACTGCTAAAAGTGGTTTACGAACTCTAGAAAAAGTTGGATGTCAACAAAATACTCTTCGAATTGCACAGTTCGTGAACTGCTAGAAGTGGTTCGCGAACTCTATGAAAAGTTGGATGTCGACAAAAAACTCTTCAAATTGCACAATTCGTGAACTGCTAAAGTAGTTCGCAAACTCTAGGAAAAGTTGGAGTTTTAGGTACTTCATGCGCAAACATAATTTATTGAACAATTTGAGTTGTTCTGAATCTCAAATGGGATAATTCTTTGAAACATCCATTGCTTGAGTTCTAGTTTCGAGATTAGTCAAGAACAAGATTGAACTCGAAACTTCTTTTTTGTATCTCATGAATTATTAAAGCCAATGACACGTTGCCTTAGAAAATAGAAAGGTATAAAACAATGAGTCAAATAGGATAGTCAGTCTTCACTTACTCTTATTGATGAAGTTCTAGCTGATGTCTTCGTGTGATCTTCAGTCTTCAATCTTCAATCTTCAAGGGTACAAGGTGATTTATGAGACTCAACTATCTAAATCTAATCTTTGTCTGAGACTGCCTTTAGTAGATTTTAAATCAAGAAATAATTTTGGTCATCGAACATTGACAACAAGCTTGATATACCAACACTTGTGGGGTTCAACTGAGCATTACTCTAACAAGCAATACTAATGGTCTCTAGCTGATGACCAAAACAACGTAATTCAAGATATGAGGCACATGGAGGGGATACAAGAGTCGTGTATATTACAAGGTTTACTTCATCCCAACAAAAGGACTTAATATCTAACTCATAGTATGAGAATTTTGTATAAAAATATCACCAGAAAGGCTCATCATTGAAAATACTAGTAGTTTCAGCCATGATTTTGAGACCTCAACTCAGGGTTATTTAGAAAATGGTCAACCATGGGAACAACGATTATTATCCAGTAGAAGGAACTGCTCAAGATAATCCAGATAAAATGTTCAAAAATATCATGGATTGGAAACATGGTTCCCAGACTTAAAACAACATTGACTTATTCACGATACGCGAAGTAACGAGTCTCTAACTGATGATGTTATTTATAATTTAATTTTTCATATTACAATAATAAACACAAAACATATTGTATCTTTTGCATTCATAAAGAAACCACATTACATTGAAATACTCATACCAAATTGCCTCAAGAACAAAGAAAATACACACTTAATCCATCTCAGGATTGAATACCGAACCATTTGCTTTGGAGAGTTTATAAAGTTTATAATGATTGAAATATTTCCATTGGACTTTCAAATATCATGCACGAGGATGATACAAATGAATGAAAGTTCATACGAATAGTAAATTGACTTTTAAAAAAATGTCTATTTAATGTTTGGTACCCAACTAATGTCCAACACATTGCTTTGGTACCCAACATTTACAATATTAAGGGTTGGTACCTTGACCCTCAGAGACCGTCAAGTCAAACCTTTGACTTAAGCTTTTGTTAATAACTAAATAATTAAAATTAATAATAAACAATAATTCTTTAACGATATTTATAAACCGTTAGTATGTGATCCTACAAATTTAATCTTATGGTCAGAAATCGACTAATCTAACGACTCATTTAATGGTTTGCATATATGCCTCTCTCACGCGGTTACACATTACCACCATTTTTTTCATCTTCTTCCATGGAAACCAACCATCACAGACTTAATCCAATCCAAACGAGCTTCACCATCAATCATTCTGCAGCAACTACTACCACCATCATCAAAAAATTACGATCATACATCATCGTCATTGTTGAGTGGGGATGGTGATTGTGATGATTTCTCCAACTTCTTCTATCCCGCCAATTCCATTGTTTTCGATCTTTAAAAGTTATTCTTGAAGCCAATGAAAACTTCATCCGTACCCATTAACACCACCACCAACAACTTCTAAAAAAACGGAAAAACCACCACTATAAACTGTAAGGAGATAATAATATCACAAACATATATCGTGCACTTAAAATGTTATCAATTATATCAACTTATATTTGTGCCAACCTTAGTATTGTATAAAATCAAAGATACCCAATACAAGAATCAAGTCAATTTATACTAAGAAAACAATTCTCGACAATTACGATAAAAAATAAGCTTCATATGGATATATGCATGTTGCAAATCTTTGAGATATTTTCTCAAACACATTATATGCACAGAGATACAAATAGTGCTGAGTCGATTTTACTTCGAAATTAACACTCTAAGATATAACACCCGGAGACGATGCTTTGAGTTTTAGCTAATGGCAACAAGGTTGGAAATATTGGAAACCGTCAGAAGAAGCTAATGGTAGATCAGAACTGCAGGTGAGGCTGGCGGTGGGCTCCAGTACTCTTGTCGTAGAAAGGTTGATGGGTCTTATAGCATTGTGAGGTATTCTTGGGAGATGCAATGGGGATTGAGATGATAGTACTTCTGAGAAGATAATAATCCAAAAGCGGATGGGGTCTATGCAAAGTTGAGTCTTCTAAATCCCGTTTGGAAACCCTAGCTTGCACATCATTCTCTCTTGAAGTTTTTGAAGTTTCATACGATATCATATTTTGACATTTGACCCCAAAATTTGAAGACAAGAGACAAAGCTATCATGTGCAAAAAGAATCACTCGATTCTGAGATTGTTAGGTCATCCAACCATGTGTAAACATTTGTGATTAGTAATCTTGTGTGAATTTTCAGATTATGTTTACTTTAGTATAAGAAGCATATATCCTAGCTCATGTTTCTGATTGGTATGCCCTTATGGTATGTCAAAGTGGAAACATAGATGAACACTTCTCGTGAAGGATGTTTCGACCCGTTCCTTACCGATTGTTGATGATTTCTGAATTTGTAAATTGAAGACGTACTGACGGGAGCATCAAAGAATAGAGGAGTGGTCTGAGTTGGTGTCTGAAGGTGACGTGTACTGGGTCGCAAGGCAAGCACTAGAGAGCTGGACAGGTACCAGGAGACAAGACAGGTACCTGACGACATGACAGGTACAAGGTGATAGGGTGCGAGAATTTCTCCATGGTGAACATATCACTGGGTCTCTGACCAGCAACTTGTAAACCAATGTTCTAGAAGTTGAGAGGAGAAGCTTGAGTTTGAGGTGAACGCGTCTATTAGATGTTTGGCATAAGCTGGAGATGGTTGTGGTTTCCTCATTACCAGTGACGGCTAAGAATGACAGGACTCGATGGTATCACTTTGAGAATTCCAAATTCGGTGTGTGTCCAATAGTAGAATCATGTGATTGAAGTAAGTAACAACAAGGATGAAGTTGTTGTTCTGGATGTGATCAGGTAAGATAAGGAGGCCTCCTAGTCGTGTGGGTTACTGATGGCTTTGTCGATGACCCTGATATTTAATTGACTTGGTTCTGGGGATCACTTTGGCTGAAATTGACTTGAATTGATTTATTTCTTAACGAACCAAGTCCCCAAGTGCAGAACATCTAGGAGTTGTTCATTTACTAGGCAAAGTGTTACGTGTTGAATGGGTTTATGACATCTACGGGTGAATTATATTGCATGTACTTTTGGTATCTATTCAATGGGTATTGCGATTTTACGTTCTCTGGAGTGGTGTAATGAGTTACCTCTGGCATTTACCCTCCCACAAGTAATGAGGCTCTAGTGCAGAAGAAGAGAAAATAAAACATATGAGGGTGTGGGTGTTACCTTTCCATGAGGGTGTGAGTTTTGATGTACACGATTTTGTTTCTAGTACCCATTGATGGTGGATTTTTGACAAGGGAGAAAATTTTAATATTGATTTTTGCCTAGCTGCAGAAGCATTAAATAAATATACATAAATCTCTGATCAAGCATCAGAAATATGGATAATACTCTTATCCCAGATTCTGCAAAAAATCCGAGAAGGGATATTCAGCTCCTGGCTGAATTAGCCCTGTATCTCCTGTGCATATATGTGCACTATAGAAATTTTGGAGCTATACTCAGCTAAATCCTCGTTATTTCATGTGCACCCATGCTGACTATTTGTATAAAACAGAATATACAGATTATACAAAATTGTAAATATTCAGAATAGAGGCTATGCCATATCTGAATAAAAACACTAATTATATGCATACCATATAATTACAGAGTCGCATCAAGCATTATCTCAAGTTGCAAACTTTCACAGCCGAATCTCTTGAAATGTTCTGTATGCACTTCATAAAAATTTAAGCATAAATGCTAACATTAAATCTCATACAATCGAGAAACCCTAAACAGGCCATAAATATGGCCACTACATTAAAAGGATGCCAAAGCTAGTGGTGCACATGCAATAACCATGGCACTAGCAAGTGCCAGCCTTAGCGAACCCTAGATAAACTCCCAACACCAATGAGTAGCACACACATGTGATAAAAGGTTAGAAAAAGACAAAAAGCCAACAAGGCTAACAAAGCACGCGCCAAACAGTCCCTAGCAGTGCTAGCGCTAAGCTTGGCGCTGCTAGCACCAGTACCTAGCACATGCGCTGCTAGCACCGCTAGCACTCTTCCTCGCTAGCGTTGCTTGCATCTTTTATTCCTCGCTAGCACCATTGCTAGCACTCTTTATCGCTAGCACCATTGCTTTTGCGCTAACCTTTCTAGGCCCTACTAGCAACACCATGGCTAGTGCTAGCACTCTGCTAGCCATGCCAACTCTACTAACTCTTACGAGAAATCAAAACAATTATATGGGGGACTAAACATGGGGTTTTGGTATGGTGGTTATATCAACACGGGCGTGGCAACACCCCATGACAAGGAAGTTACAAAGTAGTGGTGACGGTTGAAGTGGTTGAGAAGGTAATTGAATAATGGTTTTATAGAAACTTCCAAGGATAATGGGCGGTTATACCATTACCCCCATGATCTCCATTACTCTATCTCTCCACTACCTCCACTACTTTACAAGGAAACATGTGTGTCCTCAACTATAATTAATAGGCTACTTAGCCTATTCTGAAAACACAACAAGCTTATCATTCTCTTAATCTCTGTTATTTTCTAAATAGTTCAATATCTCTACTCACAATTCAACACACAAATTCCTTCAACTTTCTTTGTCCCCCTCCCCTAAGATCAACCCATTTTCTCTCCTTGTGACCGAAGCAGGGCGTAACCGCTACTATCGTGGTTTAGGCTTTTCATGTACGATTTTGATTTCTGAATCTTAAGAAAGTACTTCTACAGTACATTGTTTTTCCTAGAATCAATTTTTAGGTACTAACAATTAGCGACCACAATGGAAGATCAATCTCTCGGTCACGAATCCAATTTTTCAAACTTCTAAAAACCAATTTCCCAACTATCCGAAAATGGTTGGTCTTAGGTCAGATTCAGTTACGCGGTTACGCCCAATTCTAATATTTCCCATGTCAATATCAATAACGATACGCACAACCCCTCTCTAGCAGTCAATGGCGCCATCAACCCATATCTCACCAACGAAACTACTGAAGTGGTCGATACCCTAATCACTCTGGCTGAGTTGATATTGATGCAAAAACAAAAACACAAACAAGAATTCTATCAAGACTGGAAGATGTGGTAGGTGCTCTGTTCTCTTCCCTTGTCAAATTAATAGAAGAAGTAGGATATCATAGCGCTTTCGAAGGAGGCTTAGGCTTTACAGAATTAGGGGTTGATTTCTCTACTGGTGATTCTCCACCTCACAACATTGGGAGCTTTACCACTATAGAAAAACCAGTGAACCAGGAAGCCATATTTCTAATTGAAAACCTGTGCAAGCTTCTTCACTTTTCCAAGGATTAACATGTCGACACCTTTGCTTCTCTCAACCGCATAGACGCAGATACACACCTGATTCCATCTCCAATGGAAATATAGATAGCCATATCAGACATCCCAGCTATAAGTAGCGTCACCTTCATCGAGGAAGACATGATGGCTGAAGAAGGTCACAATCGAGCCTTGTATGTCACCGCTCATGTCAAGGAAACCGAATTTAAGAGAGCCCTTATCGACATAGGAGCAGATGCCAATGTCATTACACTCAGGATGCTCAAAGTTTCTTAGGTCCCGAAGAACTAGATCATACAACACCCTATAATGATGAAGGATTTCGAAGGTAACAACACTAATTCTTATGGCCATGTTCATTTAAATTTACAAGTTGGTCCTATAGTATCCAAGGTGAAATTCCATGTCATTATGAAAGAGCTTGAATACCATATGATACTGGGACGCCCATGGTTACGAAAACAAGGTTGTTCCCTCAACGTACCATCAATGCATAAAAGCGGTACTGAACGGAAATATCATACGCATAACGACATCGCCATCACCCTACACCCAATATATGATGATGAGTTCTTCAAACCAGAGGATGATACTGTCAAACCATCCAACAAAGTCTACAACATGCCATTACCTAACTGGGCATCGATAGAAGATGAACCATTAACCTTCGCCGTAAAAACCGGATCATCAGGAGCATCCTTAAGACCCTATGGATACCACCATGGGACTTCTAGCATCACAAACCCGCAGCCTACTAAGAGAAGTCATAGTTTCGTGGCTAGTTGCGAAGACAATGGAAAAATGGTCTACCTCCGCAATCGCTGTTAGCAATTAACAGGGCAGGCCTACAAAGAGTCTCCCCGCCCACAGATATACAGCCACAATGAGGAGCAATATCTTGAAGAAGTCCAAGACGCACCGCGACAATTGCAAGACGGTAAAGATGCTATGGATGACACGCTGGAAACTATCAATCTAGAAACAGAAGAAAATCCACGACCGGTTTCAGTCAGCTCATCCTTCTTCAGATAAAAAAGTGGGGCTTATGAAGAAATGCCAGGGTTGGACTACAAACTAGTCACTCATCATTTACACATTGCTCCTGACGCCAAACCAGTCAAACAACAGCTCAGATAATTTAGACAAATTTGAGGAACAAATCAAGATTGAAATACAGAAGTTTCTAGCAGCAGGCTTCATCAAACCTATCCAACACCACACATGGTTGGATAATGTTATCCCCGTCAAGAAAAAGAATGGACAAATAAGATGTTGTGTGGACTTCAGGAACCTGAAAAAATCCTGTACCAAGGATGACTTTCCTCTCCCAAACATCGACATGCTCGTGGATGCTACCAGTGGACATGGCATGTTTTCATTCATGGATGGATATAGTGGCCACAATCAAATAAAGATGTACGAGTACGATGCTGAGAAGATCGCATTTCGAACTCCTATCGGGAACTTCTATTACACAGTGATGCCTTTCGGATTGAAGAATACTGGCGCTACTTATCAAAGAGCCATGACAACAATCTTTCACGACATGATGCACAAGCAAGTAGAATATTATATCGACGACGTGGTAGTGAAATCCAAAACAAGAACATCACATGCAGATGTCCTACGCCAAGTCTTCGAGAGATGTAGTGAATACTATTTGAAGATGAATCCTTTGAAGTGCGCCTTTAAGGTATCCTCCGGGAAGTTTATGGGATTTCTAGTAACAGCAGAAGGGATCAAGGTGGAACCGACCAAAACATAGGCTATCACCACAATGCCACCACCACACACCGTTAGGGAACCTAAAAGCTTCATGGAAAAGGTATCATATATTCGACGCTTTATCCCTGGATTAGCTCAATTTGTTTCTTCATTTACACCCTTGCTGAAAAAAGAGGCGAGTTTTGTCTGGTCATCTACACATCAAAACACGTTTCTCCAAATTCAACAAATTTTTGTTATCACCAGCCGTTATGAAATCTCAAACTTCGTAAAAACCATTACTTCTCTACACGTACTTCAGTGAAGTGGCCATAGGAGCCCTATTCAAGAAGACGACATGGGGACTAAATGTCCTATCTACTATCTCAGTCGTACATTAAGAGATGAAGAGTTGAGATACCCTAAAGTTTAAAGAGATTGCATATCCTTGGTGCATGCCGTTCAGAAGTTTCGACATTATCTACTAGCTAATAGAGTGGTGTTGATGGACAAGGATGACCCTATAAAAATTTTACTATCAAACCCTGCTCTCATAGGACGAGCAACAAAATGGTTATTACAAATGTCAGAGTTTGACATATAATGTGTATCACTAAAAGAAATAAAGGGACAAGCGGTCACAGATTTTGCATCTTTTGCAGAAGAAGATGATACTACAACACACGAAGACGTACTTGGACAATTCCCAGAAATTTTACTCACCGAAGAAGAAGTCTGGATATTATACTTTGATGGCTCCGCTACTCTTAGCAACAATATCGGAGGAGCCGGTGTTGTGCTAGTTTCGCCAACTGGTGAAGTATTCTCATATTCATTTAAGTTGGATTACAAAAATGTACCAAAAACTCTTCCGAGTATGAAGCCTTTTTATTGGGACTATCGCTAGCCAAGCAAGCTGGAGCGACATGTCTCAAAATAAGGGGAGACTCGAAGTTACTAGTAAACCAGATGAATGGTGTATATTCTCTCAAGGAAGAAACACTAGCCCTGTATAGGGATGAGGCACATAAGCTTTTAACTCACTTTGATGAGGCGACGATCGTACATATGGGGCACACCAATAACAGACACACTGATTGCTTGGAAACTCTAGCCTCAAAACTACAATTCAAAGACTCGGAGACAACCCCTATTGTGCAAATACGTACCATGCCCTCGACATGGATGAACAATCCTGATGAGGAACAAGCCAACGACTAGAGGACGCCTATTATCTAAGAGCTTAGCAATTCGCATATCCAAGGGAAGGTCAGTCTTGAAGAGTTAAAACATTTCTTTCTATTACATAGAGTATTATATCATAGAAACTCATATGGCTCTCTATCGAGATGTCTGGGGGATGATGAAGCACAAGGGAGACTTAATCAAGTACACCGTGAGATGTGCGGTCAGACGCTAGTGGTAACCTTGTATAGGCATCTTGGGTATTACTATCCCACCATGGAGACCCAATCCCGATTATTGCAGGGATCTTGATCTAATTTTCAAATCCCGCCACAACAATCAGAAATACTGACTATACACAATGCTGGGTAATGGCTGGACCAATATATCAAATACACTGAGATAATATCCTACCTCAGGAAAAGCGGGGAGCGGCACACTTAATTCAAAAAGCCAAAATATTTGTCTTCACGAAGGAATACTCTACCGAAAGAGCTTTGGTGAAGATTTGTTGCGATGTTTGGCAAAAGAAGCCATCCAGATTATCCTAAAAGAAGCGCACGAAGGAGAACACCAAGGAAAGAGAAAACTATTTCTCCAAATCCATGAAAAATATTATTGGCCGACCATAGAGGAAGATGCGACTTCATTGTTCAGAAATCTCATCAATATCAAATTCACGGCAACCTCATGCACACACCTTTCCTTCATCTTCACTCGGTAAGCATCCCTTGGCCATTCTATAGCTGGGGACTAGATCTTATTGGTAAAATCAATCCATCCTCATCAAAGCAACACGAGTACATACTTAATGCAACATAATACTTCACCAAATGGGTCGAAGTTGTACCCCTCAGAAGCACGATGATGCGTCGGAAAACCGACTTTGTTTTACCGCAAGCGCACAGTGTCGAAAGATGTAGACAAGAGCAAATACGGTTCGTTCCCACGAGGAGTTTGGATTAAAATATTTTTTTAGGTTTTATTTATAAAGAATTAAATTAACTAGTGAATTAAAACTATTTAATAAAGTTGGAAAACAGTAAGAGGAAACGTTAAGGTTCCGGGAATCCGTTGTAGATTAGGTTTTTATTGCGTTCGTCACATAGGGTCTCGATTTCAAAAAGAATTGTTTGTTCTCAACCTAAAGTAAAATTTCGAAGTACTAAGTATACGGGGCATAAAGAGTCAAAGAGTATTCATAAAACAATTTCATACAAGGTTTCAACGAGTCCTTCAACTAATCAAACAATGAACTATACGTGGCATAGAACATGAAAAATCATCGAGACGGTAAAACGTTGAGAGAGAGACAAATTAATGATATTTAGTTCATATAATTGAAAACCCTAGTTTCGAAACACAAATAAAACCATCTCTACAAGTTCATCCTTTCTCCCTAACAAGAGAATTAGCCCAACATGGCTTTCTCAAAAGCCATACAAATTAATAATAAAATAAATACAAACTAACCCTTGTTCCAGCTTCTCTAATTTTCTGCCCGTAAAGCTTCTGTATCCGGAGGTATTCTCTTCTCTGTGAAAAGTTGTTTCTTTAAAATTGTATCTAGGCTTCCCTTTATATAGGCTTTGGTAACCTCCTCTTGATCCTCATCCAACTAGGAAACCTAGTCTCATTAAAGTTTTCCACTTCCTTTTGATTCCTTGTCCAATTAGGAGACTTAACCTCCTCAAAAACAAACAAAAACCCTAATTTTCACGTCAAATGCGAGTCCAAAACGCTTCCCTTATTTCTCTTCCCGCGCAGGCCCAATAAGGCCCAACAGATACCAAATTCAAGTTGGTTTCACGGTTTTGCTCATAACTTCTTCATACAAACACAGAATGACCTCATTGTTTTTGCATTGGCTTTGCCTTTCAATTCTCTACAAAATGGTGGGTAGAAATACTGGACTAGACTGAGTTCCACTGGAACTTTAGAAATTCTTCTCTTGTAAAGCTCCATTTCGCTTGTTTCACAGATGTAACCTAATAAAACACATAAACTAGAAAAGTAATAATAACACACGGTAATTCACACAAAATATAGCAAATAAGTATGAGGAAATGATACTAAAAATGTAATAAATTATGCACTTATCACACGACTGGAGCAACAATATATGCCTTCTTGAAAGAACACATTATATGCAAATTTAGGGTACCGAAGCACATCGTAAGAGAAAATGGTAATCCATTTGCAAATAAATGTGTGCGAAATTACTCAAAAACTATGGCATCAAGCAGGTATTATCCATGCCATATTACCCTCAAGGAAATGGGAAATTCGAAAGCACCAACAAAACTCTCATCAGAATCCTAAGTCGTACTGTTTATGACCATCCAAGAACATGGAACGAATGGTTACCTATGGATTTGTGGGCATACAAAAATTCTCCAAAGGGTTCTACAGGGACCTCACTATATTCTCTTATATATGGGGTCGATGTAATTCTACATGCAGAGATTAAAGTCCCATCATCCAGAATCGCAGCAACAAGCAGAGTTCATTGGGACGAGTCCGAAATACCCAATTCCCGAGTACCGGATTTAGACGTATTGGAATCTAGACGAGCCAAAGTAGAAAGATATGCAAAGAATTATCGAAAAAGGATTTCCAGGGCGTATGACAAGGAAGTTCAACCATGAGTATTTTAAGTAGGGGATCTGGTACTTAGGACATCTAAGCATATTCGATAAGATATGTCCGCTCTGAAATTTGCTCCAAAGTTGGAAGGGCCTTATGTAATCTCCAAGGCCATGCCGAGCGGGTATTACAAGCTGGTTAATATAAATGGAGAAGCTGTAGTTACAATCATTAATAGTAAATGTCTCAAGGCATATTATGCCTAAAACACTTTTATTTCTCACAAGCTCAATATAACTCCAAAACATATATTTGAACTTTCAAATTCAAAACCCACTACATTCATCTGAAACATTTTTTATTCAAACTATTCAAAACCCCAAAATAAATAAAAATAACAAGAATGTTTCGCTACCTATCCTATGGCCTAAAACAGATCTTTGAGTAGAGGGAAATCACGATGATGCAATTTTCCCAATCTCTCATCATACTTCTCTGAATGAGTCTGAAGATCTCAAGCCATTTCTTCAATTTTAGAGGATTCTTCCTTCAAGGCTTTCCCTTCTGTCAAAGATGCTGCATGAGCCTGTCTGTCACTCTCCAAATGTTAACGCAACCAGGTTACGTTAAAACGGAGGCCCTCACAAGTATTCAACATCTCATCCCATTCCTGGGTTTTCAAGTCTGTAACCGTATATGGAAGCGCGTCATCCATCTCAGAAATAACAGGGAGGCTACGACGGATGTTACAAGAATGGGAGTATGACTTTTCACCAGTTCTATTGTAACGATATGCCCGTACTTCTTCCATATCTTTGTGTATAGATCCACATGATCTTTGGCACAAAAAATTCTCCTACTGCTTCATACTTCCGAGATGCTGACTCCATTTCTAACTCAAAGGGGATCCCGGCGGTGGGATAATCATGAATGGGAAGACTCGAGTCAACATTTGCAAGAGAAGCCATGATTTTGAAAAAACTCTTAAAGCCGGCTTCACCATTTGCTATGCTATTCGCTGGTACTAATTCTTCGTTTTCCTTAATCCCAACATGTCAAATCTCCATCTTCTGCAACAATCAAACAAGCAACAATACGTTCAAAATAAAAAAATGGGCGCTACAAAAAAATGGAAAGGAAAGTTGCTTACCATTGCCTTGAAGCTCCTAGTGCTCATATGTCTCTTTGGTACCTTATTAACCCGAGAAACCTAGGAAAAACAACAACCATATCATGTTTAGGCTTTCACCATAATCATCATACACATATGAAAGCTTGGGAGTGAAGAGAAACTTACCGGACTTGCAATCCAAATAGTACGCTTGACACGAGAGCTACCTTGGTTCGATCTACCATTGTTGTTAGACATGTTGCAGCAATAACGTGATGATATTCAAAGCTCCGGAGAAGAATGAAAGTGAAAATGGTTAGAGTCATCCGTTTGTTTAAGGTGGGAAACCCTAATATTCAAATAAGTGGAATTTTCTGAAGTTTATCCCGAGAAGAATGGATCTGAGCATGACTGATGACCAAAGCTTCAAGACCGACCGTTATCAAGAGGGAGGTGACAGGATTCACCAAGTGATCGTCCCAGCACGTGCAGATGCATCTCATCCACGCCTCCAGCGCAACAAGATTTAATGTCATGACTCCCCTGTCTGTTTTGCTCATATGAACGATCATCCTTGCTCTACCAAAAACCGCATGTAGCTGCTACTACTAGCGCCTTATTATTGATACCACCATCTAGTGCTTACCACAAAACATTACTATTCCGTGCTAAGCAGGGGACTTAATATTGATGGTGGATTTTTGACAAGGGAGAAAATTGTAATATTTTTTTTTCCAAGCTCCAGAAGCATGAAATAAATATACATAGATCTATGATCAAGCATCAGAATTATTAATAATACTTTTATCCCACATTCTGCAAGAAAATCGAGAACGAATATTCAGCTCCTGGCTAAATTAGACTTGTATCTCCTTTGCATATATGCGTACTATAGAAATTTCAGATATATACTTAACTAAATCCTCGTTATTTCATGTGCACGCATGCAGACTATTTGTATAAAACAGAATATACTAATTATACAAAATTGCAAATATTCATAATAGAGGCTATGCCATATCTGAATAAACGCTAATTAGATGCATACTATCTAATTGCAGAGTCGCATCAAGCATTATCTCAAGTTGCAAACTTTCACAGCCAAATCTCTTGAAATGTTCTGTATGCACTGCATAAAAAGTTAAGCATAAATGCTAACATTAAATGTCATAAAACTGAGAAACCCTAAACAGGCCATAAATATGGCCATGACATTAAACGAATGCCAAAGCTAGTGGTGCACATGTAATAACCACGGAACTAGCAAGTTCCAGCCTTAGTGAACCCTAGCCACACTCCCAACACCAATGAGTAGCACACACATATGCCAAAAGGTTAGAAAAAGTCAAAAAGCCAACAAGGCTAACAAAGCACGTGCCAAACAGGCCCTAGCAGTGCTAGCATCAGCGCTAACGCTTAGCACATGTGCTGCTAGCAGCGCTAGCACTCTTCCTCGCTAGCATTGCTAGCATTCTTGTTCCTCGCAAACACCATTGTTAGCAATCTTCCTCGCTAGCACTCCCCTTCTTTTGCGTTGTTGCTTGCGTTAACCTTGCTAAGCCTTACTAGCAACACCATGGCTAGTGCTAGCACTCTGCTATCCATGCCAACTCTACTAACTCTTACGAGAAATCAAAACAATTACATGGGGGGATTAAACATGGGCTTTTGGTCTGGTGGTTACAACAACATGGTCGTGGCAACACCCTATGACAAGGAAGTTACAAAAGCAGTGGTGACGTTTGAAGTGGTTGGGGAGGTAATGGAATAATGGTTTTCCATAAACTTCCAAGGATAATGGGCGATTATACCATTACCCTCATCATCCCCATTACTCCATCTCTCCACTACCTCCACTACTTTACAAGGAAACATATGTGTCCTCAACTATTATAAATAGGCTACTTAGCCTATTCTGAAAACACAACAAGCTTATCATTCTCTCAATCTATGTTATTTTTCAATAGTTCAATATCTCTACACACAATTCAACACACAAATTCCTTCAACTTTCTTTGTCTCCCTCCCCTAAGATCAACCCATTTTCTCTCCTTGTGACCGAAGCAGGGAGAAACCGCTACTATCGTGGTTTAGGCTTTCCATGTACGATTTTGATTTCTGAATCTAAAGAAAGTACTTCTACAGTACATTGTTTTTCCTAGAATCAATTTTTAGGTACTAACAATTGGCGACCACAGTGGGAGATCAATCTCTCGGTCACGAATCCAATTCTTCAAACTTCTAAAAACCAATTTCTCAATTATCCGAAAAATGGTTGGTCAGATTCAATTACCCTCAATTCTAACATTTCCCCTGTCAATATCAATGGTTGGTCTTGGGTACTAACAATACCGTTGTTGATCATACCTTCCTGTTGATGGATGAGTCTGTGTTGAATCTTCAAAAGTGAAAGAGCTTTCATTCCCCAAGTGTAGCTTACTTGGATCCGCTACTAGGCAGAAGATAATTTTACGGTGTCGTCGCAGGTTCATGCTTCCAGGAATTTGACAGGACAAGGGAAGTCATGAAAGTTAGAGCCATCTTTGTTGTCGTTGAAGTGCTGGTACTGAGGTGAGTATCTCAATTGAAGTTGAATCTATCGTTGTCTTCTGGGACGTTGAGATGCAATAGGGATGCTCTCCGATTTCGTGAGAGTCGTGACTTTTCATGCTCCCTAGACTCACAAACTTGATATATTTCTCTATAGGTGTTAATGGGATGATGTATCCCCGTGGTCGTCATTCTTCTTTAATATTTTTGACTCAAAGCATAGTAGATTGAGTCGCTTCCTTGAGGGACGGATACCAGAGTGAGAGACATTCCTGAGGACTTTCATATCTTGACCAATCAGTTAGCATGTTGATAAGTGCATAATTTACTTGTTTTTAGTGTCAAATCCATATCGATATTTTCTATAATGCTTGCATATTACTTGTTATTATGTTTGTTTTCTATCTTATGTCTTATATTAGGTGAATCATTAGAAATCAAGGAAATAACTACAAAAGTGATAAGGAAATGGAGTCTACAAATGAAGACCACTTGGAATCTGTTCAAACCAATAATTTTCACCTCTATTTTGAATATAATTTAAAGATGATGCTAACGCAAAAAGAATGAGGTCATTCCGACATCGGACGAAGAAGTTATGGGCAAAACAAATTTGGAGAATTTGAGTCTACAGAGAAAGGTTCGGCTGATAATAATTCGGTTCAAATAGTATCCGAACCTGGAGCTTAAAAATCAAGTTTTTCAACGAGTTTACAGAGAGATTTTCGGCTAAAAATTGATCCTATGGTAATAGCCAAACCTAAAAATGAGTTTTGAGCAAAGTGTTCAGGAGAAGGTTCGGCCAATAAGTCAAACAAGGATAATAACCGAACTTTGGAGTGTGTTTTTGATGAAAAGTAAGAGTGTACAAAGAGAGGTTCGGCCACTAATCCAAATCCCATTATTATCCGAACCTTACACTCATCTAGAGCAAATAAAGGTTGTTAGGTTCGGCCATTAATCCATACACAATAGAAGCCGAACCTGACACTGTTCTGGGCTATTTTTGATATGTTTTTACTCTATTTTGGGAAAAACATGGTCCCGGAAGGATTCTAAGCCCTATATATCAAGAGCACTATATAATGAGACTCTTAAGACATGAATAAGACACCTTTACATTACTTTATAAGTCTTGGAGGAGAGAACAACACAAGATGAGAAATCTAGGGTTTCAGAGCGGTTCCATTATCGTAACGATTTCTTATCTACTTTCTTATATGTATAACATGGATGCTTCTACATCCATGAGTAGCTAAAAACCTAATTAATTGAGGATGAATTCTAAGTTTTAGATATGATTTGATTTATTATATATGAATCTATGCTTGATTGATAGATTGTTTAGGTGGCCAACTAAATTGATTTGTTAATTAATCAAAAACAAATAAGAGTTGGGTATCCGTAATCGTATCATAACATCTTACATAAGTAGAAAACGTGAGACCTAAGGATTCTGTGGAGCAATCGCGTGTAGAAACAACATTAGAAAGTGGACCGTGCGTACTGAGTTTAACTACTAGGATATAACCTAAATTCACAAACATTAAATCATTCGATTGAGTTACATCTTGTAAGCGAACCTCAAGATAGCTCAGCCGAATAGAATCTGGTGACCAACCGTACCTGTTATCCGGCGATAAAAGGAGTTTTGGGGATAACTAAGCGTACCTGCTATTCTACGGTTGGTGATAATCTGTGATGAATAAATAATAGATGAGTATACTAAATCAATGATTGTTTAGTAAAGAAGAAGGATTCCCCGATCATATTTCTCTCCATTGCTTGCATCTTAATAACTTTTAATTGCTTTGTTAGTTATTTTCAACTTAAAACAAACCCTTCTTGGTGACGTTTGACAACTAGAACACCTCGCTCCCCGTGGGAACGAAATTGACTTTCATTATACTATTCTTTAATTGAGTAAAAAAAAGATCACTAATTTGATTTTACCTACGACACTCATCAATTTGGCGTCGCTGCAGGGGAGCAGTTGGTTTTAGTTGTTATTTATTTTTCGCTCATAAGCTTATTTTTAGCTTTTAACTTTGTTTTCTAGATATTTTTTGGTTTCAGGAACATTCTCTTTGGTGAATGCTTAAAGAGGGCAAGCCAAGTCCCATTGGTATACGTCTTCTATCAGGCACTTTACTAAAAGACTTCGTTCGAGAAGTGAACACTCCTTTTACTTCTAGTCCTCACCAAGAGAATTTTCTGAGTCGGACAAAGAGGAAGATCAATAGAAGAGATGGGTGGTCCTCAACCTGTGGAGAAGAATCTACGATAGTTGACGTCTCCATGATTAGATTCACAACCATTGTGTATTACTCTAACTGATACAGTGGAGCTGAAGTCCAATCTTATTCACCATTTTCCGAAGTTCAAGGGACTTCCAGGTGAAGATCCAAACCATCATCTTCAAGTATTTCAGCACAAGATAACAAGTCTTAGGCAAGGTACCGAAGATAGTGATAACGATATGCTGCAAGCCTTCCCATTTTCTTTAACAAATCTAGCAGAAGAGTGGTTGTATTACCTTCTTCCAGGGAGTGTTATAACATGGACTGAGATGAAAAAGCTATTTCTAGATAATTATTTTCCCGCTTCTAAGGCGGCCGCTATTCGTAAAGAGATTAATAGCATTCTACAGATTACTGGGGAGTCTCTATATGAATATTGGGAAAGGTACAAGAGATTATTGGCAACCTTCCCACACCATAACATGTCCTCAACTCTCATCATTCAATACTTTTATGAAGGATTACTTCCGGAACAGAGGAATTTGATTGATGCAGCCGCAGGTGGTTCACTTATTGAAAAGACGATCTCGCAGGAAACTAGTTTGATTGAGAGTATGGCATCGAATGCTCAACAATTTTACACAAGAAACGACTCAAGTATCATAAGAGTCAACGAGATGGGAGATTTCTCACATATATAGCAACAGATTGGGTAGTGTGGAAAAGATGGTACAACGTATAACTTCTGCAGTTGTTCCTTCGTATGAAGAGGGGGATGAGGTAAATGTTGTTTTCCATAAGCAGGGGCCAAGGTATGATCCCTACTCGAACACTTACAATCCCGGTTGGAGAGATCATCCAAATTTTAGCTATGAAAACAAGCAAGATGCAGCTCCTATGCCAACTTATGTGCGACAAAGTGTTTCTAAACAACCACAAGTTCAGCCTCAACAACATAATCAAAGTCCCATTTTAGAAGAGATGATGAAGGCTAGGATGCAGAAGAAAAATGCAATTTTACAAATGCAATAAAAAGATGATCAGAATCAGTTAAAAACTGACTCAACCATTGTGGACTTGCAGATTCAAATAAGGCAAATGGCAACCGATATGAATCTAAAGAAGTCACAAGCATCAACGAAGCTTCCATCACAACCTTTTGTGAACCCAAGAGAGCACGCCAATGTTATAACCTTAATAAGTGGAAGGAAAGTTGAAGAACCACAAAAACAAGAGAAGGCTAATGGTAACTTAGAAAAGGAAGTAGAGCAAGAAACCACGCTAAAGGAAAATCCAATCTCAACCGGCCAACCTAAGGCCACGGTTCTTACCTTTACCATACCATCTCCTTTTCCTAGTCGTTTTGCCAAGTCCAAGAAAGAAGTTCAAGATAAAGAGATCATGGATATCTTTAAGAAGGTGCAAATCAACATCCCATTTATCGAAGCCATCAAAACTATGCCTAGATATGCCAAGTTTTTGAAGGATTTGTGTACAAAGAAGGATAGGTTGATTCCTAATGAAGTCGCTAAGGTGAGCGAGAGTGCTATGACTATGTTGTTGAAGAAGATGCCTGCAAAGTGTATGGATCCTAAAGTATTTACGGTGCAATTAATATTGGTACTAAGAGGTTTGAGTGTGCTTTACTTGATTTGGGAGCATCCATAAGTGTTATGTCAGCCGATATTTATGATTCTTTAAATCTTGGACCTTTAAAAAATACAGGGATTACCATTCAATTAGAAAACAAGTCCAATATATATCCTAAGGGACTCGTGGAGGATGTATTAGTTCAAGTGAATGAGTTAATGTTTCTGGTTGATTTATATATTGTGGATATGCATAATAGAGAAAATAGTTCATCAACTTCGTTATTACTTGGGAGACAGTTTATGAAAACTGCAAAGACGAAGATTGATGTTGATAGTGGTACACTCACTATGGAATTTGATAAGGAGGTTATTTGCTTCAATATATTTGAAGACATGCGTTATCCTAGTGATGTTCACTCCGCTTTCTATATCGATGTTATTGGTTCGCTAACACAACAAATGTTTGATTTGAACAGTAAAGATGAAATTGGAGTCGTGTTGCATAATAATATTGAATTGAACGTTCATGGGTATCCAAACTTGGACGTTGAATTATCCATAGATCTAGTGGAGATGTGTGGTGCCTTGACAACATTAAAAGAAGCTAAAACGGGTAATATTTCTTATATTTCTTTACCCGTAACTGATGAGGTTCCTTTACCTTTTATTGTGAAGGAACCTAAACTAGAATTGAATCCTCTTCCTGATCACTTAAAGTATGCTTACTTGGGTGATAAAGAAGAGCTTCCGGTGATCGTTGTAAAGAACCTCACTTCCATACAAGAAGAACGCTTGATTAAGGTTCTGAAAGAGCATAAAACGGCCATTGGGTGAACGATTGTTGATATCAAAGGCATTAGTCCATCCATGTACATGCATAGAATCCTAATAGAAGATGATGCAAATCCAGTACGTGATGCTCAGCGTAGGCTTAACCCCCCCAATGATGGAGGTCGTGAAGAAAGAGATCCTCAAATTGCTAAGTATGGGGGTGATTTACCCAATTTCTACAGAAAATGGGTTAGTCCGCTACAAGTTGTACCAAAGAAGTCTGGTGTCAGTGTTGTCAGAAATCAAGATGATAAACTTATTCCTACATGAGTTCAGACAGGATGGAGAGTATGCATAGACTACAGAAAGCTTAATTCTGCTACTCGAAATGATCACTTTCATTGATAAAATATTAGAGAGGTTATCGGGACATTCACATTATTGATTGTTGATTTTTGCAACAATCAAATTATTATTGCATCGGAGGATCATGAGAAGACTACTTTTACTTGTCATTTTGGTACGTTCGCATATAGACGGATGCCGTTTGGTGGTTGCAATGCGCCAGCCACTTTCCAGAGATGTATTGTTAGTATATTATTACGTGGAACACATCATTGAGGTGTTTATGGATGATTTTAGTGTTTATGGCGATTCATTTGATATTTTCTTAGAAAATCTTGACTTGTTCTAAAAAGATGTACAACACTAATCTTGTTCTAAACTGGGAGAAATGTTACTTTATGGTAAACCATGGTCTATTGCTCGGTCACATTGTGTCCTCTTGAGGGCTCGAAGTAAACAAAGGAAAGATAGACTTAATAAGAAACTTACAATACCCCATTTTGGTGAGGGAGATTCGCTCGTTTCTTGGCCATGCAGATTTTTTACAGGAGGTTTATCAAGGATTTCTCCCAAATCTCAATGTCGATGTGCAAATTGTTGCAAAAGGAGGCTACTTTTAACTTCGACAAGGAGTGCAAGGATGCCTTTGACAAATTTGAAATATTTTTGACAACTTCACATATTATTAAGTCACCCGATTGGAGATTACCGTTTGAGTTGACGTGTGATGCGAGTGACTATGCAGTTGAAGCCGTTTTGGGTCAAAGGGTAGAAAAATCATCCCACGTGATTTATTATGCATCATGGACCCTAAATTATGCACAAATCAACTATTCTACCATGGAGAAAGAGTTGTTGGCTATAATGTTTGCACTAGAAAAATTTAGATCATATTTGGTGGGCACAAAAGTGGTTGTATGTTCTGATCATGCAACACTTAGATACCTACTAAAGAAGAAAGAAGCTAATCCAAGGCTAATACGGTGGATTATGTTGTTGCAGGAATTTGATATCGAAATTAGAGACAAGGAAGGTGTTGAGAATACAGTTGCCGATCATCTTAGTAGACTTTTTGTTTCTGAAGAAGAACTTCCCTTACATGATCGCTTTTCGGATGAACAACTTTTCTTAATTGATGCTTCAACACCTTGATATGCTGATATAGTGAACTACTATGGTTACAAGGCAAGTACCTAGTACAATTTCTAATTTTTAAATGTTTAAGTTTAAGAAGATAGCCAAGCAGTATGTGTGGGATGATCCCTACTTGTGGAAATACGGTTCTGATCAAATTAACCGCAGGTGTATACCTAACTCTGAATTTTAATCCATCCTATCTTTTTTTCATTCTTATGCATGTGGTGGTCACTTTGGTTTTAAATGTACCGCTCTCAAAGTCTTTGAGAGTGGCTTTTATTGGCCCACTTTATTTGAGGACGCATACATTTTTTGTAAATCTTATGATAGATGTCAACGAGCGGGCAATCTAGGTGCTCAAAATCAAATGCCACTCACACTAATTCTTTCCGTAGATATTTTTGATGTGTGGGGAATTGATTTTATGGGCCCTTTTGTCAATCAAAATGGAAAATTTTATATACTTTTTGTTGTAGATTATGTTTTGAAATGGGTGGAAGCTAAAACCACCCTTACTAATGATTCTCAAGTTGTTTGTGAATTTTAGAAGGAATATATTTTCAGTAGACATGGTACATCACGTGTGGTTATCAGTGATGGAGGCTTACACTTCCACAAATCCTTCCATGCTCTCCTTAAGAAGTACAACATAACTCACAAGGTCGGTATGCCGCATCACCCACAAACTAGTGGGCAAGCTGAAATTTCAAATTGTGAAATCAAGCCCATCTTGGAGAAAACTGTTAACATTACATGGAAAGATTGGAGCTTTAGGCTTAACGATATATTATAGGCATATAAAACGGCGTACAAAACACAGATTGGTATGTCTCCATATCGGTTGGTTTATGGCAAAGTTTGTCATCTTCCGGTTGAACTAGAGCATAATGCGTTATAGGCGGTAAAGATTTCCAACATGGATTATGACAATGCGGGGAAACATAGGAAGTTACAACTTAGCGAGCTAGAGGAGATACATAATGATGCTTACGATAGTTCTCGTATATACAAAGAGAAAACTAAGCTCTTTCACGACAAGATGATTTCTCGAAAGAATTTTGTTGTGGGACAAAAAGTCCTTGTATTTAATACCCATCTTCGTTTATTTCCTGGTAATCTAAGGTCAAAATGGGTTGGACCATTTTTTATTACTAATGTTTTTTCTCATGGTGCAGTTGAGATTACTAGTACGAAAACATGAATAATTGATTGCGTGTCTTAAGTGCAACAAATTACTCGATACATTTCCCACTAATTAACTAATAATATAACGGTAGTAAGGATCGTTCCCACATAGAGTTGTGTAATTGAGATGTCATTTAGATTAGAAAAACTATAATAAAGTAAATACGAAGGGGGGATTGATTAAATTAACTAAAAGAACAATGAAAAGAATAATAATAAAGATAAAAAGATGATTATGGAGTCCTTTGCCGTTACCAAAATTTGACTGAATTAGTATATTTATCTATCTTTTGTTAGAATCATTCATCACCAACCATAGAATACAAATAAGCTTTGTTATCCTCAAAACTCCTTGCGTCACTGGATATGGAAGCGTTCGACTACCAGATTCTATTCATCCGAGCCACCATGAATAAGCTCTCAAGATTGCTCCAAAAGATCCCTCTGCAAAGTATTGCGTTCTCTACTTGCGTAGGAGGTGTTCGACTATTACACGTATCTCACAACTCTCTACTAGCATTAAACTAATTAATAGATTAATCCAATTGATCACTTGAACAATCTAGAAAATCAATTATAGACCCTAATTTTAGTGAAAATAAACCATAAAGATTAAACTCTGATTAAATTTGTATAACTAATAAAACTTCACGCTTAGAACATTGAATTCATCCATAATCAATAAGAACTAGCTATTCATGATACAAGAAAGAAGAAAAAATATCATGGTTTCTCCCTAAAGGGGTAAACCCTAGAATATGGAATAAAACCTCTCTTATCTCTTTTTGTTTTAAAACCCTAGGTCTAAGAATTATGTAAAAGTATAGATCTCCAAAAGTATTAGAATTGTCCCTTATATAGGTGCCAAATTGTAGAAGTGCCCGTACTCCAATCTCGGTCAAAATAGGTTTCCAAAACTCCAAAATATGCCAAAAATAGGTCAAAGCCAAATCTTCACGCTCAGTTTCTCGATGGCTCGACCCATCGAAATTTCTTCTTTTCTCGATGAAGATCCTGATTTTGTAGTTGGCTTGACCCTCATAGAAAATCCTGAACTTGTTTTTCTTATAATTTCTTCCTATGAAGTCGAAATGACCTTATTCTTTCGCCATTTGCTTCGTTTCTTCAATTCTCTTCAAAATGGTGATGAGAAATCCTGAATTTGGACGACTTCCAATTGTTATTTGGCTTTTCTTCCTTTGTAGCACTTCTCTCCATGCACAATCTAACACTTTGTAGCTCCTTTTTGGATGATTCACCTATTAAAAGATAAATAAACAAAAACAATGTAATATAAAATAAGTCACAATAAATCTAGCAAATACTAGCATAAAATTGACACTCTAAATATGTAAAATATGCAGTTATCAAATTCCCCTACACTTAGCTTTTGCTAGTCCTCGAGCAAACTAAACTAAACTAAACTAATTAAAATACAAAAAATCCATTTCTTCGAGGATACGGTTACACTTAGCATGTGCAACAAGCCTTTAAACCCCTAGGTGTCCCTAGTGGACGAGTTTTATTCTCGTGGGGGTTTACAAGAGGTATACCCACAAAACCTACTTCAACTTTCAAAAATTCCAAAGCACATGCATCCAAAAAGATACTAAGACATAAATTTTCTTCACACTAACAATAAGAAGTTAGAAGTATAAAGAACATTATTCTCATGCTTAACTCTTGAGTTAGGAGAAAACCACCATATGAAAGAATCCAGGTTCGAGAGCGACCAAATAAGCTTTCTGCCTCACCAATAAGATTTTATGAATTTTACACTCGAAACCATGGACGCCTCAGAACCATATTGTGGTCTAGATCTTCTTTAATGATGTAAAACTTTGCATCTTTGACATGAGCAGTGGTGGGGAGTCCCCGGTCATACTCTTCATTGTTCTTGCCGACCATGTCTTTCAAAGGAAGCTTGACTTGAACGTGAGTATTTTCAGCATGGGATAAGCATTTACGGATACAACACGATTGAGAGCAGTGAAATTATCCTTGTGTTGTGCCTTTGAGAAGTAAACAAGTACGCATATGTACTCCATCAAGGATTGAACTTTTCGGTTGATAGGTTCTCCAGAAAGAGTGAAAATTCTAATATAGAGATGATTCCTATGGACATCTTCAGTCCCCACGTGCAGTTCACCCGATTCTATATTTCCTTTGAAGATGCGTTTTAAACCATTGTATTCGCTGGTAGGATGATTGATGATTCGGTGAGAACGACAATACATTGGATCTGACACTTCTTAGGCCATTGGTGGACGTCGCACAAGTGGTAATTTGATGGTGCCATTTTGTATCCAGACTACCAGTAACTCGAGGACTTCCTCCATGAGAAAAAGGAAAGTATGGGAAAGTTAAATTTGGTTTCATCTCTTGCTCCTGCTGTTGTTGTTGTTGTTGTTGTTGTTGCCGTCATGGAGTCTTGGCTAGAACTTGCAACAGGACCGATCCTTGGGATGGTGTTGGGGCTGAGGTTGGATCTGATTGGAAGCGCTTGGCTTGTGACAATCTCTGAGGCCGAGCTTTCCTCTTGACTCCTTCATTTCTGGAAGTACCTATCGATGGTCGGATAGTATGTTGCTTGTTGATAAATCGTCTGCTCCAACGGGTACCTCTAGAACTTTTTTCTCTAACGGGCATCGTTCTCTCCAGTGGGGCAGGAATAGTTGTCATAGATTTCTTAGCGGCCTCCTAGAGTTCAACGATGGTTTACAAGTACAAATTTTACAACAAGGCTTTTTATACTGGCATCACGCTCTTGTTGTAAAAATGCTGATTGCAATGTGACAAATCTATCGAGTCTTCCTTTTGGGTTTGAGGAAATTATTCTGAATCTTCATAAACAACAAAGTTAACATTCTTCCTGGGGGGAGTACTTGTTTGTTCCTCCGATAAACGATCTGTAAGAATTCTTAAGAGAAGGAATATTTCGTATTGGATCTTGATGATATCAGCTTGATTTGTTAAGACATCATTTAGGATTTTCCTCAGATCAACTATGACGGTTGGGTTTTGAGCATACATGGCCTCCCAAGGAACTTGAACAGGTAGGACGAATTCTTGAGTAATTGGAGAGACTCCGCCGGTACTGGAAGGCATGTAACTGAGGTTGAATGTTTCTGAACCTTTCCTAGATTCAGACATCTTAAAAATTAAGGAAATGGATTTTGTAACCGAGAGGTTGATCTCCCACTGTGGTCGCCAATTGTTTTAGGGTGAAAACAAATGTACGGTAAAAACGTAAGTTCAAGTAGGTTCGAGCGATCAAGATCGAACAAGACAAGCCTAAACCAAGAAATGGCCGTTCATGTCATGCTTCGATCACAAAGGTGGAAAAGATTGGGTAGGTCTTAGGAGTGGGAAGCAAAAAAGGTTGAGAAATATCAGTGTGATAAATAGTGTGTGAAGAAGAAAGGATTATCTCAGGGATGAGTCACTAATTCTGTATGTTTAGTTTCTCCTGGCTTGTTGTCTTGTCATTTTTTTTCGAATAAATGAGAACCATCTATTTATAGTTCGAAGAAGACAAACTAATTTCTCGTAAGTCGTGGGAGTCAGGGAGAGATGGAGAAGTGATGATTATGGAGATTGTAGTTGGGTCGTGTCCAGAAAGTAGGGAAGACCTGTCTGACCACTACTCCTCATCCTATAAACTGCTCTGTAACCGTCCCACTACTTGTTACCTTCTTGTTCATGGATGTGTTTCCACAACGCACGATTGCCGTAGACCGCTAGACCAATACCCGATAATGAGGATCCCCCCATGTGTTGTATTTGGTATCTCGTTGAAATATGGGAGTCATGAGCCACTATTATTTTTATTAAGTCAAGTCAACTCAAATGACTTGCTAAGTCAGTGAGGCAGGTTGTATAACTCACTAAATTGATGATCAAACTGATTAGTGTCGAGTCTGGTAAGTTCAGTGGTCATGTACTTGCTTAGGAGTAACATGGCACATTTAATGACTAAGTATTAGATCAGAAGTGACTTAGCATAAGTCTGAGAGCCATTTGAAGACGAATATGGTAGAGGGTTTCTTAAGCAAGAAGACTTATTAGAAATTTATATAAGATTTGGTATTGGACTAATATTGAGAAGAAGAACGTATTTCTGAGGGAAGTAACTAGCAAAGCTAGTACTAGCTACTTAGCACAAATAGTAATGTGCTAGCTCTTTTAATATAAAAGGATAATGTGCTAACGTCACAGGATCAATGCCAACATGCATGGATTCTAGTAATTGTCAATTATGTTAGAGCTAGGAAGTTAGTGTCAAGGAGGTTCAAAGTTAGCACTTCAACTAGGCCAAGTTCAATTAGTACTAGAGTGCTAGCGCCAATGCGCTTGTGGCTAAGGCGCTAAGTATGGATGCGCTAGGCCAAGACGCATCAGCGCTAGGGCGCACCATCGCTAGGGATGGATCAGGCTGGCTGGGATGCGCTTGGCTTCTAGGACGCGCTAGGATTAGCCGTTACTCGGGGACGCGTCAGGTGGTGATAGGGTTAGGGTTAGCATTTTTAACACTAAGGTTAAGGTTCTAAGGTAGTGAAGCGCTAGCTAAGGCCTTATCAGGCCAAGGTGTTCTAGCTAAGGCCATGTTAAGTTAGTTGGCGTTTCTCAAGCAGTAGGGTTAGCGCTTTTGGCGCTAAGATGACGAACTAGCGCCATGTAGTTCTAAGCCAAATAGTTGGTGCTAACTTGGCGCTGATAGGAGAAAATGCTAGGGTTAGCCTAGCTCAGAGGCTCAATGCGTCTTTTGAGGTATTGCTTCTAGTTTGTGGTGCGTCCAATAAGAGTAGCGCATAATTCATGACTTATCTTTAAGCAAAGTGCTAAAGTAGCATATTTGAGCTCATGAGAGAAATTTGTGATGTGTTCGTTGCGAACAAGGCGTTTAAGCTAGAATGTATTTTGGGGATTAAGCATTAGTTATTCCCAGGTTATGCGCGTAATAGTAAATTATAAATTGATGTGGTTTAAATACGAATTTAAGTATCAACATTCTTCTAGGAATATCACTAGAGAAGACTCAAGTTGTTCTATACTAGCGGGCAATCCATATAGGATCTTGAGACTTATTAGATAGACTACAAATTTAATATAGAACACCTGTAGTTATTTGTAGAGACTGTATTCTTAATTTTCCTGTGAAATATAGGCAGACATACAATATTTCATATTCTGATGCGAAGTCAGAAATATATGCGCAAATATACGCGGATACTTCTATGTTCCTACAACTACGCAGAAGGACGATTTTACAATTATGACCCTTATCAAAAACTCACCATCTACAATCACGTTATATCATTTTCATTCATAAAAACAAAACATAACACACTACATCTTAATCACCAAACTTATGATAAAACTAATCTCGGAATCCTTGCTTTGAACTGTCCATAACAATCATCATCGAAGAATGGTTTTCTAATACCTTCCTTGTAACACCCGTAATTTTCGTATGGCGCTTACTCATGGACGCGTCATGGCCTGGGTTGAAGCTTCATCCTAGGCTAATAAAGCTTACCCAGATATGCATTAGGGTGTGGATGCCTCATGATGCATTATTGAGAATGCATCACCGATCCAAGAATGCATCACCGTGATGCATTAGCGTGTTCACTTGTAGCTTACCTGAGAATGCTTCGTTTGGCTTTGGCAAGAAAACTTCATTTTCGTCCTTGTGCAGTCGATGGATGTCACATCCTATTCTTATATTTAATTATAAATATACGAATAAAACATATACAGGGAGGGAGCTTTGGTTGAATGTGCATGAGCGGTAATGCACATAAAAATGCGATGTAGCGTATAGGTTGGAGCATACTTGATGCATAAGCATCAATATGCTTGTAGCTTAACCGATGAAGCTTGAATGTGCATTAGTGGTAATGCACATATAGATATGCGAAGTGGCCAATAGGTTGGAGCATACTTGATGCATAAGCATCAATACGCTTGTAGCTTAACCGATGAAGCTTGAATGTGCATGAACGGTAATATACACACACCCACACACAAATATATATATATATATATATATATATGCGATATGGCCTATAAGTTAGAACATACTTGATGATAAAGCATCAAAATGCAGATAGCTTAGCCTATGAAGCTTGAATTATGTGAAAGCATCATTCAATTGTACTACCTACTTGAGAATACATATTCGTATAATAAATATCGATAGTTATACACAAGCTAGTGCATACCTTGCGAAAGTCCTTCGGCCTATACGGTCTAGGATTTGCTTGGCCTTTGGCCTTGCGATGAAGTTGGAATCGAAGTTGACCTTGCCTTAATAGGCTTAAGTTGCTTGTTCCTTCTAATTGACCCTTTGATGAACTACGGTCATGCTTGATCCCTTCAATGTACGAGTTGGGTACGTAGGCAGCCGCAATGCAATACATTAAGGTGCAACACCTTGTCGCTCATATCATCTAATTTAGAGGTGATTGCGACATTATGGTAACTCGCATCATCTGGCTTGGCAATGCTAAGTCAAAGAGATGATTGTTGCCACACTTGATGAGGTAGTTGCAATTCCATTGAATGGATTTTTCTTACTTCCTGGCAACCGTTGCGGCATGGAATGGTATGTGCCTGGATGTTTCACCCTTCGAAAGAACAAGATCAGTGCAGGATCTAGCATATGGTCGAAGCAGAATTAATGAAGCGGAAAAGTATGCTTGAAATGGCCTAGGTGCTATTCCAAGGCATGAGTCAGGCCTTGAAAATGATCGTAAGTATGTGATGCTTTCCAAAGGCATTCACTATTCGCTTTTATGGCCTTGCACCCTTAGCAGAACAAGGGTGAGGTGGAACGGTATAAACGTAACTTGAATGATATGGAAACTACGTTTCGAGTATAATGTTTACAAGGCATGCTTGGAAAGCAAACATCTACCTGCACTTTCCAGCGAGAACTTAAGCTCTAAGGTCCGGTTACTCTCTTTTAATCGCGCATCGGGGAGTTCTGGCCTGCCCACCGCAACGCGCCGGAGGAGGAATTTTCCGGTCTGTGACAGATGGTATCAGAGCAAGTTCCGAGAAAACACTAGGGACTGTGCGTTTTGGACTCGCCAAGTGAGTGTTTGTAATGCGACTACAAAAGTTTTCCTTTAAAAGAAAAAGAAAAAAATTTGGAAGAGTAGGCCAACTATTACGCAAAAAGAAGAGTTTGTGACTGCTAGGCCAGTTACTTTGTAAGTAAGTAGGCCAAGTGCCTGTACTAAGAAAAATTGTAACTACCACGATAGTTACTTCGTTGATATTTGGACGTGTTCGAGTGTGTTGTGAGTTTTCCAGGTCTTATTTGACTCTTTTACCATACGTTTGGTAACCCAGAAGACCGTCGCTGGAATGATGGTAAACAACGGGACTGATCATCCCCACCCGTCGCAGGAACGGTGTGTTTGTTAGCTTGCCTGCTAGCTCCCACTTACTAGTGACAACCAATAAGACCATTAGATGTAACGGTAGACTTGCATCCGACTGCTCTGGAAAATGAGTTTGGTCCTCACAGTACTAAGTTAATTATTGCTTTCATATTCGATGATTCTTTTAACTTTCGTGAACTTTGGGGATTCACAATTGAATTTGGTCCTCACAGTACTAAGTAAAAGATATTTGGTCATATTTGATGACCCCTTCAACTTTTGCGAACTTTGGGGATTCTTAATTGTATGTTATGGGACGTCCACTTGAGATCTCGAGTTTGAGTAAATCCTTTTGCATTCTTGAGCATGTGGAATGGGACACATGTTTAGGGATCCAAATTGATTTTCTTGGTAGAGTTGTAAAACCTTTTCTGACCCTCGAGCATACTGTATGGGACGTATGTTTGGAAGGTCTTAATCGGCGTTTGCGACAACTACGAATACTATTAGGATTATGGGATATACATAATGGAATGCATATTCCGAAGGTTCTAATTTGTGTTCATTAACAAACATTAGACCCTTGCAGGATTTATGTGCATCATGTTATGGGACATAAGCGCATGAAATCCAAATCGGTGAAGCTTGTCCATAATAGTTTTAGAGTTGAGTTAAATTTCGGGGAAGAAATTCTTTGAAGGTGGTAAGAATGTAACACCAGTAATTTTTGCATGGCGCTTACTCATGGACGCGTCATGGACTGGGTTAGAGCTTCATCCTAAGCTTATAAAGCTTACCCATATATGCATTAGGGTGTGGATGCCTCGACCTCGAATTATAATGTCAAGGCACTAGTATGCCATGATGCATTATTGAGAATACATCACCGAGCCAAGAATGCATCACCGTGATGCATTAGCGTGTTCACTTGTATCTTACCTGAGAATGCTTCGCTTGGCTTTGGCAAGAAAACTTCATTTTCGGCCTTGTGCAGTTGATGGATGTCACATCCTATTTTTATATTTAATTGTAGAAATACAAAGAAAACATATATATGGAGGGAGCTTTGCTTGAATGTGCATGAGCGGTATTGCACATAAAAATGCGATGTAACCTATAGGTTGGAGCATACTTGATGCATAAGCATCAATATGCTTGTAGCTTAACCGATGAAGCTTGAATGTGCATGAGCGGTAATGCACATATAGATATGCGAAGTGGCCAATAGGTTAGAGCATACTTGATGCATAAACATCAATATACTTGTAGCTTAACCGATAAAGCTTGAATGTGCATGAGCGGTAATGGACATATATATATATGCGATGTGGCCTATAAGTTGGAACATACTTGATGCTAAAGCATCAAAATGCAGATAGGTTAGCCTATAAATCTTGGATTATGCAAAAGCATTATTCAATTGTATTACGTACTTGAGAATGCATATTCGTATAATAAATAACGATAGTTATGCACAAGTTAGTGCATACCTTACGAAAGTCCTTCGGCCTATACGGTCTAGGCTTTGCTTGGCCTTTGGCCTTGTGATGAAGTTGGAATCGAAGTTGACCTTGCGTTAATAGGCTTAAGTTGCTTGTTCCTTTCGAATTGACCCTTTGATGAACTACGGTCATGCTTGATCCCTTCAAGGTACGGGTTGGGTACGTAGGCAGCCGCAATGCAATGCATTGAGGTGCAGCACCTTGTCGCTCATATCATCTAATTTAGAGGTGATTGCGATATTATGGTAACTCGTATCATCTGGCTTGGAAATGCTAAGTCAAAGATATGATTGTTGCCACATTTGATGAGGTAGTTGCAATTCCATTTGATGGATGTTCGTACCTCCTATCAAGCTATTCGGTATGAACGGAATATGTTTGGGTTCTGCACTCTTGGCAAGAGCAAGATCAGTGTATGCCCAGTGCTTAGTCGAAGCAGAGTTGATGAAGCGAAAAATAGGCTTGAAATGGCCTAGGTGCTAGTCCAAGGCATGAGTTAGGAATGGACAATTCTCGACAGTATGTGATGCATTCCAAAGGAATTCACCATTCGCTTTTATGGCCTTGCACCCTTAGCAGAACTAGGGTGAGGTGGAACGATATAAACATAGCTTGAATGATGTGGGAACTACGTTTCGAGTTTAATGCTTACAAGTCATGCTTGGAAAGCAAAAATCTACCTGCACTTTTAAGCGAGAAGTTAAGCTCTAAGGTCTGGTTTCTCTCTTTTAATCGCGCATCAGGGAGTTCTGGTCTGCCCAGCGCAACGCGCCGGAGGTGGAATTTTCCGGTCCATGACAGATGGTATCAGAGCAAGTTCCGAGAAAACACTAGGGACTGTGCGTTTTTGGAATCGCCAAGTGAGTGTTTGTAATGCGACTACAAAAATATTCCTTCAAAAGAAAAATGAAAAAGTTGGAAGAGTAGACCAACAATTGCGCAAAAAGAAGAGTTTGTCACTGCTAGGCCAGTTACTTTGTAAGTTTGTGTGGGGCAATCAGGCCAAGTGCCTGTACTAAGAAAAATTATAAATACTACGATAGTTACTTCACTGATATTTGGACGCGCTCGAGTGTGCTGTGAGTTTTCCAAGTCTTATTAGACTCTTTTACCATACGTTTGGTAACCCGGAAGACCGTCACTGGAACGATGGTAGACAATGGGATTGATCATCCCACCCGTCGCTGGAACGGTGTGTGTTTTGTCTTACCCGATAGCTCCCACTTATGAGTGGCAACCCGGAAGACCGTTAGATGTAACGGTAGATTGCATCTGACTGCTCTGGAAAATGAGTTTGGTCCTTACAGTACTAAGTAAATAATTACTTGCATATTCGATGATTCTTTCAACTTTCGTGAACTTTGGGGATTCGCAATTGAATTTGGTCCTCACAGTACTAAGTAAAAGATTTCTGGTCATATTTGATGACCCCTTCAACTTTTGAGAACTTTAGGGATTCTTAAGTTATGTTATGGGACGTCCACTTGAGATCTCGAGTTTGAGTAAATCCTTTTGCATTCTTGAGCATGTGGAATGGGACACATGTTTAGGGATCCAAATTGATTTTCTTGGTAGAGTTGTAAAACCTTTTCTGATCCTCGAGCATACTGTATCGGACGTATGTCTGGAAGATCTTAATCGACGTTTACGACAACTACGAATACTATTAGGATTCTAGGATATACGGAATGGGACGTATATTCCGAAGGTTCTAATTTATGTTCATTAACAAACATTAGACCCTTGCAGGAATTCTGTGCATCATGTTATGGGACATAAGCGTATGAAATCCAAATTTATGAAGCTTGTCCACAATAATTTTAGAGTTGAGTTAAATTTCGGGGACAAAATTCTTTGAAGGTGGTAAGAATGTAACACCCGCAATTTTCGCATGGCGCTTACTCATGGACGCGTCATGGCCTGGGTTGAAGCTTCATCCTAAGATTATAAAGCTTACCCAAATATACATTAGGGTGTGGATGTCTCGACCTCGAATTATAGTGTCAAGGCAATATTATGCCGTGATGCATTATTGAGAATACATCATCGGGCCAAGAATGCTTGTAGTTTAACCGATGAAGCTTGAATGTGCATGAGCTGTAATGCACATATAGATACGCGAAGTGGCCAATAGGTTGGAGCATACTTGATGCATAAGCATCAATATCCTTGTAGCTTAACCGATGAAGCTTGAATGTGCATGAGCGGTAATGCCAATTGGTTAGAGCATACTTGATGCTAAAGCATCAAAATGAAGATAGCTTAGCCTATAAAGCTTGAATTATGCGAAAGCATCATTCAATTGTACTACGTACTTGAGAATGCGTATTCGTATAATAAATAACGTAGTTATGCACAAGCTAGTGCATACCTTACGAAAGTCCTTCGGCCTATACGTTCTAGGATTTGCTTGGCCTTTGGCCTTGTGATGAAGTTGGAATCGAAAATTTGACCTTGCCTTAATAGGATTAAGTTGCTTGTTCCTTTCGAATTGACCCTTTGATGAACTATGGTCATGCTTGATCCCTTCAAGGTACGGGTTGGGTACGTAGGCATCCGCAATGCAATGCATTGAGGTGAAGCACCTTGTCGCTCATATCACCTAATTTAGAGGTGATTGCGATATTATGGTAACTCGCATAATCTGGCTTGGCAATGCTAAGTCAAAGAGATGATTGTTGCCACACTTGATGAGGTAGTTGCAATTCCATTGGATGGATTGTTCATACTTCCTAGCAACCGTTGAGGAATGGAATGGCATGTTCCTGGATGTTGCACCCTTGGAAAGAACAAGATCGGTGCAAGTTCCAGCATATGGTCGAAGCAGAATTAATGAAGCGGAAAATTAGGCTTGAAATGGCCTAGATGCTAGTCCAAGGCATGAGTCAGGCCTTGACAATGCTCGTAAGTATGTGATGCTTGCCAAAGGAATTCACCATTCGATTTTATGGCCTTGCACCCTTAGTAGAACAAGGGTGAGGTGGAACGGTATAAACGTAGCTTGAATGATGTTAGAACTACGTTTCGAGTATAATGTTTGCAAGGATGCTTGGAAAGCAAAAATCTACCTGCACTTTCCAGCAAGAAGTTAAGCTCTAAGGTCCAGTTACTCTTTTTTAATCGCGCATCGGGGAGTTCTGACCTCCCTGTTTCTAACATAATGAGATTCAAGATTTTAAAAATAAAAATTTGGACAGGTAGAATAAATTCTTTACTACCTCCCTATTTCTAGCGCCAAATTGTGATTACCAAAAATCTAGCGTCTTTGGTTCACAACCACTATAGTTTGCAACATAATGAAAGCATATATCTTAAAATGAAATTCTTTCATACTAACACTTAGAACATATTAACATTAAATACAAGAAATTGTAACATGAATCAACACCAATATTTAACATGGTTCAACAATCAAATTGTCTACATCCACGGGTGGTAAAGATTTGTATCAATTTTTTTTTATCCTTATATGTTACAGAAATAAATTTTGGTATATGATTACAATCAGACTAATCAAAGAACAACTATACTATGAAATTTACACAAGTCTCATACCTAAACTCTTTGCTCTGATCATATGCCTTATGTCCAATTCTAACCAAATTTTCCCCGTCCCTCTTCCTGTTTGAGAGTTTGGTTATTATAGCCAATTTCATGGGTCCCTCAAATCTAACTTCCACCTATTTGTTCTTACCCAGTCTTTGGAGTGTAATCCTGCAAGATATATTTGTTTTTCCCGCAAGATTCGATTTGCGTACTTCGTGTTTTCCTTGGTTTCTCGCTTAGTATCCCGCACCTCCTCTACGGATTTATGCTCAAATTGTTGTTTTTGGATTTGGATGAACGTTGCGGTCTTATTTGAATAATGGCATGTCTGACATGTGGCTATTGAAAGTGACTTGTCATGCTTTAGTTTCTCTTGTTCCGCAGCCTGTACAGTTGAAACGTGTCTCTTATGCATCGATGTTTGTCAGTTTCCTTTACTATGTCATGCTTTCCCGCAACTTATGTGTCAGTGAAGCAACAAAGCTGTCTGTTTTGAGCAGTGTGCCATACTTTCCCGCATCCCATGTGTCGATCATGCAACGAAGTTGTCTGTTTCAGTACTTCTTATAAAGCTTTGTTTCAGTGTTTCTCGTTTTATTGTAATATGATGCTCCTTCCATAGTATTGGACCACGTGTAGTTTGGGATTTAATACCCTCAAAATTTGCCCCTTTTTTCTTTTGAATTTTAACATATGGTAAAAAATTAAAAAGGAAAAATAATTATTACCCTTTCGACTTTCACGCTTGCAATAACTTCTCTTCCCACGCTTAACTTTACTTTTTCCCGATTTTTACGCTAGCAGTAACTTTTCTCCCCACGTTTCTGTTAGTTGACGGTTTCGAGGAAATCAAATCTCTGATAAAGTTTCTCTCTCTTTCAGTTTTCTACGGTTCGTCAGTTTCAGTCTTCTCCTATTTAATGTTAGTCATACTCCTCATCTTATTTTTTACATCCTTTGTCTTCTTCTTCTTAAAGTTTTTGTGCTTTTCATTCTTCTCAACTTTCCAAAGATTCATCTGTTCCTTTTCATTCTCCTAAACTTTTGTGATTAAGGATTTTTGGATCAGGATCAAGTTTTCGTTTCATTCAATCATTAGATCTTCCTTCTGTCTTTTACTTCGTTATAAGTAATCCTTTTAACTTTTTACCTAATGTATTTGTTTATTTACTAGCTCTTGAATCTTTTTAGAGTAATCAGTGATGATGATGATGTTGTTGATGTCCTTGCTTATCTGTTTATTATTTATTGGAGTGAATGGTGATGATGATGATATTTTTGTTTTGAAGCCTGGTTGTTCTATCATGATCTTTTTCTTGATCAGAAAATTGTTTACGGGTATGTATTTTGATTCAATGTATATCTTATTGTACTTCTGATTTGTTCTTTCTTTTGATCATGGTGTACTTATTTTTTCTTGTTTTCCTATATAGATAAAAATTTATCATGGCTGGAAAGAATGATAGTAAAGTGGTTGGTGATGCTTCTCATCAGGATGATCATCCTTTAGATAGGAAATCATCCCGCTATACTATGATGAAGAAGAAAGGAGTAGATGAATCTGGTGGCTCAAGAGTTCAACCTTCTCACTTGATAAAGTCCACAGATGTATCTATTGCGGCCATCAAACCAGCTCCTAAGAATAAGCGGTCACATGAAAACTTGAGTTTTAGGTCGATGGAACTTGAGAAATTTAAAAGGAAGCACAATCTTCAGAAATTCAAAGTTTCATTATACGATCATGCTGAAGGAGATGAAATTTCATTGGAAATTATGGAGGAGTTTAAGTACACTAACAGCAGGCTGTTAATACCTACGGGCGCATTGGATGCGGGCTTGCAGCTTCCTCTGTACCAGACCAGGAATCCTTTCCAATTTGAGGTTCTCGCAAGCCGCAACAAGTCTCTGCACGGTTTAGCCCGATCCATCACCCAATACAACGGGAATTGGTGGCGCGTGTTGGATGAATATAGCATGCGAAGTAAGGGAAAAACCAATTTCACCTGTTACGTTCCCGACTCTGCGAAACGTAAACATTACACGGTCGAAAAATTCCATGCTACGTATACGGACAACATAGCTGCAAAGAATTCTAAAAAGTGAAGTGTTTGTCCGGGCCGCAAAGGTGGTGAAGGATTTCGCTTGCTATGGGAGATTGATAATTCCAAGTTGAAATTCATTCCTGGGACGCAAGATCATTTGAAAGAAAAAATCCACGATGATCATGATTTTAAGTGGTACCACACTCCTCTGGTCATTGAAGGTCCATGGGTCTTCGGGTCATCCAAGAAAGCGTGGCTTACAACCTTCTAACGCATTTTGATGCTTACTGCCCTTGGCGGTTGAACTTTGATGGCTTCGCTTTTTCCGTTGTTAATGTGGTACGTAAATTCTCTCTATCTTTTTATATCCTGCTTAAACATCGTTTAATTGTTTTTCTTTTTTTTTATAGCCGCAAACTGTAAGGGGCACAAAAGATGATTCGGGGGTTAAACGCAAAGCCCCAACTCCAGCAGAAAAGGTATTGATTTATTCAAATGAAATCTTATGATCCTTATGATTTTTATTTAATGAGTTCCTGTGGTATATTGATAGGGTCGGAAAAAAGCTAAGGCCACGCCTCGTGCTTAACTGACAGAGAAGAAGGAGAGATTCGTAATTTTCCCCTAATCAACCTATTTTGAGAGTTAAGGAAAGCTCTGCTCCTGAGAGACATGAAGTAGAGTATACTATTTCCCTTCAAATAATAAATTTTGAATTTTCGGAACAAGCTGGTGCTGCGGTGGATGTTACAGATGTTGCGGTCAATTTTCCGCACATGCTGATCCTGAACCTTTCTTCCTTTCTCAACTTTTTCCCTTGTTCAGAGAAGATTTTTTTGGACCTTCTATAAATGAAGATGATTCATCTGATAAGGAGGATCCCCCCATTCAAGGTGAACTAGAAAGTGTTGTGGTTGAAGAGGGTGAGTCGGCAAATGCCGTAACTATGGAAGGTGAACCCGCAGCCGTTATAATTGAAGTGACTCCTCCCGAGGGTAATGTTGCAAGAACAGCTGCGGTGCAAATGAGTGAGGAAATACCGCACATGGATAAAGGCAAAGGGATGGCTCAATCAATCTTTCTTGGGTGAAACAGAGGAGTAGCGGAAGATCAAAATGGGCGAAGAGGAGGAAGCCTTCCGTTGGTTTATGTCGAAGGAGCTGCTATCTGTTCCGAACGACTTTCAGCCGGTGGCAACTGATAATCCTGCGGTCGCTAATTTGTGGGAGTACATGCGGTCTTCACCGTATGGCACAATGAAAGATGCTTGGTTAAGTGTCCAAGACCAACCCGTTGACCCCTCCTTCTACATAAATCAGCCTTCATCTCTTGCGGAGGCAGTTGCACTTGCAGATGGTGAAGTGTATTCTTTCCCGAAACAAGCTCTCTTGCATGTATTATTTATTTTATTTTTATTTTAATAAACTTAATTTCATTTTATTATCATCTTTTTTCTTATAAATTTAATCCCATAAACTGCAGCTTTCCCGGGGTCAAAACGCCGCCCATATTACTTATAATTTTTTTAAGGGACGATCCAAGAAGATGGAGTCCCAATTCAGGATTGTGGAAGAAGAGGCTGCGGGTTTGAAGCAGGAAAATGATGCACTTCGTCAGCAGTTGCTTGATCTTCAAAATCAAGGTTTGATATTTTTCCTCTCGTCATTTTTCTTGGTATATTTTCATGTTTTTCTGAATCACTTTATGGGATCAGCGGGGGATTCAGAACTTATGACTAGAATGCAACATAGAGTTAGGCGCTTCACATATCATGTTTTAAGAGTCAATAATGAAAATGTGGGGATCAAAAGAAGATTTAATAATCTGGTTGATAAGGTGAATGAGTCAGAATCAAAGCATCGTCTCTTATATGGAGATGTCATCCGCGAAAAGATAAAGTACAATGCTACTTTGCTATGGACCAAGGATGGTCTTTTTGAGGCGCGGGCAAAATCAGAGAAGTTAGAAGAAGAAAATCGCAAGCTCTGTGTGGAGCGTCAGAATATCCTTGCGGGAATTTCTTGTTCCGGGTCACATCACAATTCTCAGCTTTCTTCGTACATGACACAAATCATTAAAGACAGAGATAACTCAGCTTCAGAGGCTCATGCTAAAGGGAAAGCGCTTGCGGATGCTCAAACTAAAATCCGCAACCTATCTGACACCGTTCTTCTGCGTGAAAGTGATCTTCCGCTTACATAAAGAGATTGAAAAATGTACAAATAAATCTAATCAGTTGCGGGAATTGAAGCAAACGGAGTTAGATCAATGTCATTTAGATCTTCAGCAACTTACGGAGAATTATCAGAAACTCTCAAATGAATATGACTTCCTTGATGTTACTGAAGATGCAATGGCTCACGAATTAGCAGAGTTTGAATCCATCGCAAGAGGTATCCTATTTTATTGCATATTTGAAATTGAATATTATTTCCACATTAAATAACCTGTTATTTTTGTTATAGATTTTGAAGGAAAATACAAAGATGCGGCCGCAAGAGCTGCAAAGGATGAAGGAGAGCTTGGTGCTGCCAATGCTAAGGTGTAGGAACTCCAAGAGCAATTGGAGCTTGCTTCTGTGAAGGCTAATGGAGCACAAAATCAGCTGGATATCCTGTCTTCTAAAGCTAAAGATTTGGAGGACAAATGTAAGCAGGAAACTAAGAAGTCTGCAAGCTTATCCCGAGACTGGTCTTAGGAGCAGGGAAAAATAGTTTTCTGGAAGGCGAGTGTTGAAAAATCTGCCGCCGAGGCAGATAACTGCAAGAGAGAATTTGAAACAGCAAAGGCTTATATCTCTTGGTTGAGGGTGGAAGCTCGAGTTGGACTTGCGAAAGCGGTCAACAACACTCTTGATAGAGTTCAAGCCGATGGATTTACAAAAGTCTATAACCGCAAGGAAGTCCATCACAATCCCCTTTTTAACGCAAATCCTCCCGCTCCTTAGTTTTTTCCTTTGTTTTCCTGTTGTTTTGTTTTTTCCTTCTTTCAAATTGTACTAGCTCTTTCCTTTTGAATCACATTATTGTTCATGCAAAACGAATTTTGAATATACTGATTGTTAGTGCATTGATTGAGTGTGAATTGATTAACCGCAAGGAAATTTTGTACCTTGAGGTACTTTGAGGGTTGTAGCGCATGACTAACTTCTCTCTGGCCAGGAGGAAAATAGGATGCGGTCCCTAGAGTATCTCATAAAATAGAGAGTACCTGATATAATAATTAGTGTCATGTTAGGCATCTCTGTAGCGAAACATCCAATAGTCATACACTCATAAACATTTACATGGACTTTCTAGAGAGATTACATTTGTTCTGCTTTACCTAGTATGAAGCCAAATTATTGTACGATTGTATTTTTGGTTGTGATCACCTCCTGAAGTGGAGAGTACCTGATACAATGATTAATGTCATGTTAGGCATCTCTGTGGCGAAAAATCCAATAGTCATAGACATTTATATGGACTTTCTAGAGAGATTGCATTTGATCTTCTTTACCTATTATGAGCGCAACTTATTGTACAATTGCATTGTTGGTCATGGGTAGTATGGTTTGAGATATTGTGCGCTCCAAGGATGCCGTAATATTTCTCCGTTCATATTTCGCAAATGGTATGATCCTTGTCCCGCAATATCTTGTATAATGTAAGGTCCTCCCCATGTAGGTGCAAACTTTCCTGCTCTTGTATCCCTTTGGTATTCCGGGATTTACCGTAGAACATATTGCCCTTCCATAAAGTTCCGCAACTTGACTTTCTTGTTGTATTCTCTTGCCAGTTTTCTTTTATAATTCTCAATTCTTTGGAGCGTAACCTCTCTTTTTTCTTCTAAATCATCCAATTTTTCAAGCATTAAGTCTGTATTCAAACTCTTTTCCCACGCTTCTGTCCTTGTTGTGGGTAAAATAATTTCCGTCGGTATGATTGCTCCGCTCCATAAGTAAGAAGAAATGGTGATTCTCTAATAGCTTCTCTTCTTGTTGTGCGATATGCCCATAAAGTTTTATGAAGTTGTTCGCACCATCGTTTATGATGTCCATCTAGAGTCTTTTTCAGATTCATGGCAATAGTTTTATTTGTTGCTTCATCCTGTCCATTACTTTGAGGGTAAAGTGGGGTGGACTTGTTCTTTTGGATATTAAATGCTTCGAAAAGCATATCAATATTTTTCCCTTGTAATTGTTGTCCACTGAGACTACGGCTATCGGAATTCCAAATCTGCAAATTATATTCTCGAACAAAAACCTGAAAAACATCTGTATCTCTAATGTGTGCAAGAGCTTTGTCTTCAACCCATTTAGTGAAATAATATTTTGCTACAATCAAGTATTTTCTCTTTCGTGTTCCTTCCACTAAGGGCCCAACAATATCTACTCCCCATTTTGCAAATGGCCAGGGGATGAGCACGGAATTAAGTTCCGTTGCAGGGGCTTTAATCCTTTTTGCAAAGCATTGACATTCTTCGCACCTTTTTACCAGATTCTCCGCATCTTTATGCATAAATGGCCAGTAATATCCTTCTGTTTTTTCTTTTAATGCGAGTAATCGTCTTCCACTATGATTTCCCGTATCTCCATAATGTATATCTTTGAGAATTTGCTGCCCTTCTTCTTGTGACAAACATCGCAGTAACGGTCCCAAAAAAGACCTGTGGTACAGAATTTTATCCCGCAACTGATAATTCACAGATTTTGATTGCACTTTCCTTGCCTCTTTAGGGTTTGCGGGCAATATCCCATCTTTCAAGTATTGATGTATTTAGATCCTCCAATCTTCTCCGGATAGTTCATTTTCTGATTTTTGTGGACAATTTGTATCATCTTCAACAGCTGCATCTTCAATATCTTCCCCAACTTCTTCTTCCATGTTTTCGACTGCCCACAACTTAATTGACGGCTCATAAATGCGCCCAATTTTGACTGCTGATGTATTCTGATATTTTATCATTGAAGAAGTAAATGCTAATGCATCAACATGACGATTCTTATCTCTGGATAAATGTCGAAAAATTATATTTGGAATTTATGACGCCAGCTTTTGTACAAGATTCTTGTATTCTATCAAATCTTCATCAAACGCTTGATATTTTAATTCAACCTGCCGAATTATCAATTGTAAATCACTTGTGAGTCGAACATCGCATATTCCCAATTTAATGATAAGCCGAAGAGCATGAACCACAGCCTCATATTCCACTATATTATTTGAATGTTCGTCGAACTCAAGACGAAATGCATGTATCATTCGATCTCATGTGGGAGTTGTAATCACAACTCCGATTCCTGCACCTTCTTTATTCCGTGCCCCATCAACAAATACTTCCATCTACGGGAATATATAGAGCTTAAAATATCTTGGGAATCATCAACTTCTATTCTGGGAAAACCTTGGATTTCAAAATCATCATCTAGTGGTAAATCCGCAAGGAAATATGCTAGAACTTGCGCCTTTTGTGCAGTTTGTATTTCAAATAAGATGTGGAATTATTCCAGTTGTGCATTCTATTTTTCTATTCTTCCTACTTTTCCCGCGTTCTTCAGTACAGATTCTAGCGGAGCTTTGCTTGGTACCTGCACATAATGTGTTAGAAAATATGTGTGTAATTTCTGGGTAGCAAAAACCAGTGCTAATATTAATTGTTGAATTTTGGTATAGTTCCTTTCTTCAAGGTTAAGAGTTTTACTGATGTAGTACACTGGTTACTCTACTTTGTCATTTGTCCGCACCAATACCGCACTTACAGCATCTTCTGTTGCGGCTATGTACAAGGCGAGCACTTCTTAAGGTTTTGGCTTTTGTAGTGCGGGTAATGTGACAAGATAAGATTTGATATTTTGGAAGGCTTGCTCACAATTCTCATTCCATACAAATTTACTTTTCTTTTTCAAGGTGTCAAAAAAGAGCTTACATCTGTCCGATGATCTGGCAATAAATCAGCTGAGTGCGGCCAAACAACCATTTAATTTCTGTACTTCTTTAACATTCCTTGGAGATGGCATATCAACAATTGCCTGGATTTTTGTCGGATTAACTTCAATCCCTTTTTTGGTGACTATATATCCCCAAAACTTTCCTGACGTAACCCCAAAAATGCATTTGTCTGGATTAACTTTCATTTTGTATTTTCGTAAGGCTTCAAATATTTCTCTCAAGTCTTGTAAATGATCCTTTGAAAATTTACTCTTTATTAGCATGTCATCTACATAGACTTCCAGGGTGCGGCCTATCCATGGTTTAAAAATTGCGTCTACCAACCGCTGATAAGTTGCTCCTACATTTCTTAGCCCAAATGGTATTCTGGTGTAGCAGTACAAACCGTGTGGAGTGAAAAATGCAATGTGTTATTGATCTTCTTCAGCTAGAGCAATCTGATTATACCCTTAATGCCCGTCCATGAAGGATAAAGCCTCATTTCTTCAACCGCGTCCACCAACTGATCAATGCTGGGAAGCGGATAACTATCTTTTGGGAATGCCTTGCTTAAGTTGGTGAAGTCTATACAAATTCTTACTCCCCCATTCTTTTTTGGTACAATCATCATGTTTGAAATCCAAGTTGGGCATCGCACCTCTCGAATAAACCCTGCATCCATGAGCTTTTTTAACTCTTTTCCAACTGAAAAATGATATTCGGGTGCTACTTTGCTTATGCGTTTCCGAAAGGATATAGTACCCGGATGTATATGCAACTCATGTCGAACAATACTCGGATCAATGCCTGGCATATCCTCCATCTTCCATGCAAAAATATCTACATAATCTCTAAGTAGAGTGACCAAATCACGTACCCTTTCTGTTTCTATCAGTTTTCCAATCTTTATCATTCTTGGGAATTCTTCTGTTCCTATGTTGATATTCTTGGTTTCTTCAATTGATGTAAACGTAGATTTGGGAGATCCTAAAAGTGTGGGATCCCCCTTTAATTGCTATGCTGGAAGACTGCACTCATCAATTTTTGGTATGCATTCCTCCAATGAAGTATTTTTATTTGTTTCATTTACTACCCTACTTCCCGCAGTCTTAATCAAATATTGGTTTAAGGATTCTTCTTTAGCCTTTATCTTTCGTTCTTTTTTTCTATTTTGTTGTTGTTGTACTCCTTCCTCATTCATGCAAATTTCTGCGAGGATACAAGATTTTGCTACATTCTGATCTCCTTTTATCTCCATCTCCCCTTGCGGCGTCGGGGAATCGCAAGTATTGGTGATATGTTGAAGTTACTCCTTCAATTGGTGGACCCAATGTCTACCAATGATGGCATTATATGGAGATGGAGCCTCCACTATACTGAATTTAGTCAAAATACTTATGGGTCCGGCCATAACATCAAGTAAAATTTCCCCTTTTGGTTTTGAGGCTATCCTATTAAACCCATAGATAGTGTAGTAAGAAGGTGTAAGTTGATCATCTTTTAATCCCATTTTTTGGAAGGTATCATAAAATAAGACATTAAGGGAGCTACCCCCATCCATGAGGATCTTCTTGAAATTCCATCCAAATACTGGTAGAGTAAGCACCAATGGATCATTATGTGTTTCAATTTCCTGATCAACCTCGTCTGCTGAAAAAGTTAACAGGGAAGCCATCCATCCTTCCCATGTTTCCCTAACTCTTCCCGCAACTTTGAAGACTCCATGAATGTGAACCCTTTTATGCAGCTTCTTGTCAATAACTACGTTCATAGATGATTGAACCGATTTGGTATAGGAAATCATATTAATAGTTCGGTCATTTTGTGGAATATTTACAGTTTTTCCCATATTGAGCCTTGTTGGAGGATTGGGCAAATAAAGAAGTTATTTCAGCTCTCCCATATCAATCAATTTTTGAACTTGCATCTTCAAATTCCTACATCTGCTTGTGGAATGGCCTTGATAGCAATGATATTCACAATAATCCTTTGAATTCTGTGTGTGTGATGGCTGATTTCCTTTTGTCCATGGCCAATGAAAATCTTTCATGTTCCTAATTGCAATTAGATTTGTGAGAATGGAGTGTTAAATATAGTGAAAACTCGATCCTCAAATTGGCGGTTGAACTTTCTTTCATCATCTGTCTTACCTCGTTTGGATTCAATATCAGGATTTTCTCCCGCAATCCTCTTTCCGGAACTTGTTGATGGTTCTTCAAAATTTTCCCTGTTGGCAACCCTCTGATGTTGGGAAATTATTCTCGGATGTTGTTTTTGAATATCCTGCAACCTTGCACATTTTTCAATAATCTCCCTAAGATCACCTTCGGTTTTCGGATTTTTTCCATGAATATCAACAAAAAGTGGGCTTGTTCGGTTGGCTATCCCCCATTTGTAGCAGTTAATAGCAATTTATGGAGTTACATCCCCTATTGCTTGACAGATCGTGTGCCATCGATCTGTGTAGTCTCGGATGGTCTCCTCTGTCCAAGACGCAAGGGAAAATAACTTGTCCATCCCAGCGTCTGCGGGTTTATTATACATGTATGTCTCTAGGAACTTACGGGTCAATTGTGCGTAAGAATATACTGACCCTTCTGGAAGATTATCATACCATGTTAAAGCTGTCCCTTTCAAGCTTGACGGAAAATACCGACACATAATAACATCATCTTGTTCCCATCGGGTCATGTTGCGGTTGTAGTATTTTAAGTGAGTCGCCGCATCCTTTGTCCCATCATAACATTCAAAGATGGGAAGATTGCACTTATGCGGTATAGACGCATACGCAAGGTGTGGTGCCAACGGTGTTCTTCTGGATTATTTTAGCACTTCTTCAAGTTGTCCTCCCTCTTTATTTTTCAAAATTTTGATTTCTTCTCGCATTTGTTCCATGTCCTCAAAATATTTTTGCCATATGTTTTTTTTTTCAACTCTGAATCATCAAAATCCAATCTATCAGGTTCATACCGCTGATGTGCGGGTTCCACTACCATCACTCTTTGATCTTTATTGATTTTTGCTTTACTTTTTGCGGGTCTATTTGAGCTTGCTTATTGCCCCTGTATTCTAGTTATAGATGCTTCCGCATCCTGCTGGGCCTTTTGTTTGAGCATTTGGTTTTCTTGGGTCAAGAGTGCAATTTTTTCTGCACAAGTCTATTGTACCTTGCGCATTTCATTCATTTCTTCCATTAATTGATGAATGGGGTCAACCCTATTTTGAGATACTTCTTCATGTGATTGATTAGCTATCTGATTAACCAGATTGTTTACTTGATCATTCATGGGTTGTAGTCCTTTGGATTCTTCCACTATTTCTCTTTCTCGAAGAATTTCTATTGCCTGACATCCCAAATTTCCTATATTAACATCTTGTTCTTGCACGGCTCTATTTGCCACTGTTTCCATTTATGTAATCTTTTTTGAGATATTATGATATCTTCTTTGCTCAATCTTGTGTTGTCATAGAAGTTTCTTTGTCAATATTCTAAAAAGAGTTTAGATAACAAGTTATGTGTTTCATAACATTTTAACATTCACAATAAGTATATAAAGCAATTTGATTGATAGAAAATATCTAGATAAAATTTAACATATCACACATAAGCTAGACAATTTTCTAATTTAACTCAGGTTTTATAAGTTCAAGAAATCATTTTTTGCAAACAAATAAGAAGCAAGTTCGTAAATTCAATTCAAAACTTATTTTACTGTTTTGACAAGAATCAAAACTAGTTAGATGTAATACAATTTTAACCTATACAATCAACTAAGTTAGCGACACATAAACTTAATGATTTCAGAGCAAATTCTTTTGCAAAATTGTTATAAACATATTTTTGGTGAAAATTTATGAGCTAAGTTTTCAAACCCATGGTTAAAAGAACATCTAAGGTAATTTAACATATATGAGAGGTATGAAATAAATAAGTATTGTGTATGAACATAACAATTAAATCTATATTAATATCAACTGATAAGTTTGGAGAAAACTATATGTAAAGTTGTTATAATATCACTTTAAATCATTGTATTTGTAGGGAAAAGAGTTTTCTAACATAATGAGATTCAAGATTTTAAAAATGAAAATTTGGACAGGTAGAATAAATTCTTTACTACCTCCCCGTTTCTAGCGCCAAATTGTGATTACCAAAAATCTAGCTTCTTTGGTTCACAACCACTATAGTTTGCAACATTATGAAAGCAGATATCTTAAAATAAAATTCTTTCATACTAACACTTAGAACATATTAACATTAAATACAAGAAATTGTAACATGAATCAACACCAATATTTAACATGGTTCAACAATCAAATTGTCTACATCCACGGGTGGTAAAGATTTGTATCAATTTTTATTAATCCTTATATGTTACAGAAATAAATTTTGGTATATGATTAAAATCAGACTAATCAAAGAACAACTATACTATGAAATTTACACAAGTCTCATACCTAAACTCTTTGCTCTGATCATATGCCTTATGTCCAATTCTAACCAAATTTTCCCCGTCCCTCTTCCTGTTTGAGAGTTTGGTTATTATAGCCAATTTCATGGGTCCCTCAAATCTAACTTCCACCTATTTGTTCTTACCCAGTCTTTGGAGTGAAGTGTAATCCCGCAAGATATATTTGTTTTTCCCGCAAGATTCGATTTGCGTACTTCGTGTTTTCCTTGGTTCTCGCTTAGTATCCCGCACCTCCTCTACGGATTTATACTCAAATTGTTGTTTCTGGATTTGGATGAACGTTGCGGTCTTATTTGAATAATGACATGTCTGACATGTGGCTATTGAAAGTAATTTGTCATCATTTAGTTTCTTTTGTTCCGCATCCTGTACAGTTGAAACGTGTCTCTCATGCATCGATGTTTGTCAGTTTCCTTTACTGTGTCATGCTTTCCCGCAACTTATGTGTCAGTGAAGCAACAAAACTATCTGTTTTGAGCAGTGTTTCATACTTTCCCGCAGCCCACGTGTCAATCATGCAACGAAGCTGTTTGTTTCAGTACTTCTTATAAAACTTTGTTTCAGTGTTTCTCGTTTTGTTGTAATCTGATGCTCCTTCCATAGTATTGGACCACGTGTAGTTTGGGATTTAATACCCTCACATGCATATTAATAGTACGTAGATGGAGGCTCTAGGCCATTCGCGCTGGATTATGTGTATCCCTATGTTGTATATTTAACTGCCAAGTTTTTGTCTGTGTTTATTGTTCAAATAAAAAATCAAGAGGTAGTTGGATCTGATAGTTCAAACTAACATCTCATGACACTATCGTGATCCCAACACAACATGAACCAATAGGCAAATACAATGAATGAGATGATGATATAAACCAAAATAATCCAATTGATTCAAATAAGACAGTGACCTCAATGTCGCTAATCAATTTGAGTAGTTTTAGTGGTTATCAATGGACAAATTTAAACTGATAGAGAAACAAATTGCTCATTTCAAAAAAAATAATCTAAGTGGTCGACTGCCATCTGATGGTATTCTTGTATCTAATTTAGAGACCTGCTTGTTGCAGTTGCATGTTGCTCAATTAAGGTTGATGGTTGTTTATTTCAGGTTGATGACTGTTTAGTTCTCTAAAAGCACCTTTGCTTGGGCCTGCAGTAAGATACATAAACTCCAAGCGTAAAAAAATGAGTAATGGAGAAATAAAAGAAAATAACAACTTGATGCTGAAATGAAATTTTAAATGAGAGAAAGTAAGTACGTTTTTTTTGTTTGTTTGTGGTTGTGTTTTGAGTGCTTATAACATTTTGTACTGCTGGTGTGTCCAACCTACAAACATCACAGATATGTGAATTGGATTAGTATATATTGTTGTAGGTACGGAACATTTAGATAAAGGTTGTCACTTAATGTAAAACCCCTTATCCTAGAACATCATGCTCTCTAGTATTAGATTTAAGTTAGTTATTCATGATACGGTTTAACACTACGTGGGGGATAAAAAGTCTTAGTAGTTTTAGGAAGACTAGTTAAGGTATTTATAGATAGTTAGGGTTTTGTTAGTGTTGAATATGTTTTCGGAAGAACCTAAACCTTTTCTTTGAAAACCTAGAGAGAAGCAGAAGAAGAAGAAAACTGATTTTAATCGAAGGGTGTTGATAGCGGCTTGAAGATTTATTGCTTTAAAACAGGTAGGTTCTCTAATCCTTATTATCATTATGATTGATTTGTTAATTATTTCTCATGCGATAATAAAAGTTCAGGCTATATACTTCTTACTACTGTAGTTGAATGTGTCTGGCTAAATTAAGCTATCTTGCTTATTAACTATACATGAATATTAATTAAGATGTCTTTACTTATTAACTATACATGGGATATTAGTTAAGCCATCTTTGCTTATTAGCTATACAGGGGATATTAGTTAAGCCATCTTTGCATATTAACTATACAGTATTAGTAAGTGGTTTTATTGTTCCTAATTAATCCATAATCTATTGATTTATACGTACGAGGTTTTTACTTAGATTTTGTATCTTGTATTCTCACAATCATAAGGTAGGGTTTTTACGAGGTAATTGTTCCGAAAATGATGCTCAATTTTGTGATTACTTGAACATGCCGTTTTGGTTTAAAGTAGCCATTTGGATTCATTCTTACTTACTACTGGCATTGGAAGGGTTTCGTGTAGGAGCTAGAAATTGTTATAGTGCATTGGATAAGGACTTAAAATGTGGGTTTCTGTTTTTTTGGGTTGATTTTAGTGAGGGTAGTTGTTCTCTGCGTGATGTATGAATTTACAGAGGTTAACTCTAATAGGAAATTTGCTGCATAAACCAAAATAACTTGGACTTGCTAGAGACTTGTTTAGTTTGAATCTTATTGTTACTGCTGCTATAGCCTATACCATTGCATCAGTTGTCGTTTTTCTACTGTTGGGTAACATTTTAGAAAAATAATAAGTTAAAAGTGGTGTCTTGTGTAATACAGTAGTTCAAACATTGGAATCATACTGTACACTACGTTTCAGTAATGTTTATCAATGTTTGGCTTATGTTTGTAGTTGTTGCTTTGTACGGCTAACGATGGTACATGAGATGATATGCTCTTGTTTGACTGTCATAATGTTTAGATGACTAATAGAATATGTGCATGATTATTGGTGACTGTCAACCTGTGATGTTGGCAGTCGTATTATAACCACTTTGTGTGAATAAATGGTGTTGTTATCTGTCAGATTTTATCGTCCGTAGTTGGTTCGACTCCCAGAAGTTATTGGGCGATGACCGAGGGGTCGCCTAGGAGATATGGATCTATTATCTTGAAAGGGGGTCGACAACACTTATTTCTTCTACGCACTGTAAGAAATTAAGTGGACCACACAAGGGTCGATAAGTGTCGTTGTACAGTTAGAGAATGAAATTTTAGAGAGGGGAAGTCGATTAGTTCCGTGGGTGGGAAAACTGTCTTCGTTTCTTGTATATACGACTTTTTTGTGTGCCCTTGTGTTATCCTGGTTTATATAAATTTATATATTTTTTGTTTTAGATCGTCGACCTTACTACTTCCAAAGAGATACTCTCATAAAATATTTTTACCTAACGTAGACATTTCATGAACCTTGTTTTGTGAAATTATTCGTAAAGGGCATAAGGGTGTGAGAATCTACTTTAAGTTGGGCTCTGACCCAACTTACTATCTTTTTCAGGATACAGTAGTCGCGGAACAACCTGACCAGTAGTGCGACTTTTTGTTTCGGAGGACCGCAGCATCTACGTCTTCAAGGTGCCTAGACATCCGAATTTAGTTTGCCTCTAAGTTTAGATTCTTTTAAAACTCTTACCATTTATTTTAAATAACCGACTTGCGTGTCGAAGATAGACCTTTGCTTTTAAAGATGTTATTTTTACTGGATTCATTTATAACTCACATTTATAAACGCAACTTTCTATTTCTTAAAACTTATTATTCTTCAAAAACCCCACACGAAACCCGGATTGACATTTGTTGGCTTGAAGGCTTGAGTGTCCTTTTCGTCCCATGAGTAGTGCCACACTTCTATTTTAGGGCGGCCGACCTAGAATGATGAGGTGGGGCGTTACAAAGTGGTATCAGAGCTTTTGGTTACTGAAAATCCTTGGGAGCGGGTGTAGGGTCTTGTTGTTTCACATAGGCACAAGTTATTTGTAGGAGCACAGTGATTTTATTTTTCTTTCGATGAAACTGTGTGTTGATTGTTTCTGGTTTTTTTCATTGTCTTTAAGAATGGATGAAGATAGGAACAATGAGACTCGAGGTCTCGGTAGACTTAGAGGTGCTATTGGGCGAGGTCGTGGCAGAGGCCGAGGACGAGGTCGTGGTCGAGATGAGAATCTGACTGAGACTTCCGTTGATGAGACTGTGGAGTATCCTCATTATGGGGAAAACCATAGTTCTAGGGATGATACGAGGTCTGGTAGTAGGACTATGTCCTCTAGTAGTTCCAGGACGATTCAGGTTGACGGAGGTGAAGCCGAACCTCAGGTAATAAATCTAGAGAATCTCCAGACAATGATGAACAATGCGATTACAGCAGCGCTAGATCAGAGGCTTGGACCACGTGAAGGAAGGGAGAATGTAGAGACTGCAGTAAGGAATGAACCACTCCCCAAAGAGAGACACCAAAATGGGAAGTCTGGGGTTCAGTATTACCAGGAGTTTCTGAAGATGAAACCACCTACATTCAGTGGAAAGGGAGGTGCAATCGAAGCACAACAATGGTGCAACAGAATGGACAAGATACTATCTCAATTCGACTGTTCTGGAGCATTTAAGCAGAGAATGGCTTCGTTTCAACTGGAAGAAAATGCAGCAACTTGGTGGGAGTCCACGAGTAGGACCGTTAATGCCATGGAGTGTCAGTGGGTAGAGTTCAAATAAGATTTTCTTGAGCATTACTTCCCGCCTGTCGAGCGTCAGGAGATGATCAAACAATTCAATATTATAGGACAAAGAGATGATCATACGGTTGTAGAGTATGAGTGTGAGTTTGACCGACTTTCACTTTTTGCTTCTCACCTTATGCCTACAGAAGCAGATCGGATTGCGAGATTTTTTGAGTGGATTGAACAGTGGGATTGCTCGGCATATCATTGCAAAGCCTAGGTTTGATACATATGCCAAGGTTGTGAATTGTGCTCGGGCACATTGCTTGAGGATTCAAGAGGCAAAAAGAAGAAAGCTAGCAGAGTGGATATTAAGGGTACAGAAAAAATGGAGAATAAGTATGAGAATGCTAGTGGTCAGAAACGTCATTTCCACCAAGGTAATCAGGGTTGGAAGAAACCTCGAGCAGACGAAGAAAATAGTAATACTAGTGCCATAGTACGAGCCCCTCAACCAATGAGAACATATGGATACGTATTTAGGGGCCCATGTTATCACTGCCAAGAAACAGGACACAAGGCTCGTGATTGTCCAAAGAAGGGAAAAACTCTAGCAGAAGATGAGCGACGTCAAGGACAGAACCAGCCACAGGGACGAGGGCTTCAACCTCGGTTGAATGCTGTCATGCCTCGGAATGATGAAGGACTGGTGGTAAGTGCTAATTCTTTTCGAGGACGAAAAACTTTTCTTTTTAGGGGGGAAGATTGTAAAACCCCTTATCCTAGAACAACATGCTCTCTAGTATTAGATTTAGGTTAGTTATTCATGATACGGTTTAACACTACGTGGGGGATAAAAAGTCCTAGTAGTTTTAGGAAGACTAGTTAAGGTATTTATAGATAGTTAGGGTTTTGTTAGTGTTGAATATGTTTTCGGAAGAACCTAAACCTTTTCTTTGAAAACCTAGAGAGAAGCAGAAGAAGAAGAAAACTGATTTTAATCGAAGGGTGTTGATAGCGGCTTGAAGATTTCTTGCTTTAAACCAGGTAGGTTATCTAATCCTTATTCTCATTATGATTGGTTTGTTAATTATTTCTCATGCGATAATAAAAGTTCAGGCTATATACTTCTTACTATTGTAGTTGAATGTGTCTGGCTAAATTAAGTTATCTTGCTTATTAACTATACATGAATATTAATTAAGATGTCTTTACTTATTAACTATACATGGGATATTAGTTAAGCCATCTTTGCTTATTAGTTATACAGGGGATATTAGTTAAGCCATCTTTGCATATTAACTATACAGTATTAGTAAGTGGTTTTACTGTTCTATTAATCCGTAATCGATTGATTTATACGTACGAGGTTTTTACTTAGATTTTGTATCTTGTATTCTCACAATAATAAGGTAGGGTTTTTACGAGGTAATTGTTCCGAAAATGATGCTCAATTTTATGATTACTTGAACATGCCGTTTTGGTTTAAAGTAGCCATTTGGATTCATTCTTACTTACTACTGGCATTGGAAGGGTTTCGTGTAGGAGCTAGAAATTGTTATAGTGCATTGGATAGGGACTTAAAATGTGGGTTTCTGTTTTGTTGGGTTGATTTTAGTGAGGGTAGTTGTTCTCTGCGTGATGTATGAATTTACAGAGGTTAACTCTAACAGGAAATTTGCTGCATAAACCAAAATAACTTGGACTTCCTAGAGACTTGTTTAGTTTGAATCTTATTGTTACTGCTGCTATAGCCTATACCACTGCATTAGTTGTCGTTTTTCTACTGTTGGGTAACATTTTAGAAAAATAATAAGTTAAAAGTGGTGTCTTGTGTAATACATCAAACATTGGAATCGTACTGTACACTACGTTCCAGTAATGTTTATCAATGTTTGGCTTATGTTTGTAGTTGTTGCTTTGTACGGCTAACGGTGGTACATGGGATGATATGCTCTTGTTTGACTGTCATAATGTTTAGATGACTAATAGAATATGTGCATGATTATTGGTGACTGTCAACCTGTGATGTTGGCAGTCGTATTATAACCACTTTGTGTGAATAAATGGTGTGGTTATCTGTTAGATTTTATCGTCCGTAGTTGGTTCGACTCCCAGAAGTTGTTGGGAGATGACCGATGGGTCGCTTAGGAGATATGGATCTATTATCTTGAAAGGGGGTCGACAACACTTATTTCTTCTATGCACTGTAAGAAATTAAGTGGACCACACAAGGGTCGATAAGTGTCGTTGTACAGTTAGAGAATGAAATTTTAGAGAGGGGAAGTCGATTAGTTCCGTGGGTGGGAAAACTGTCTTCGTTTCTTGTATATACGACTTTTTTGTGTGCCCTTGTGTTATCCTGGTTTCTATAAATTTATATATTTTTTGTTTTAGATCGTCGACCTTACTACTTCCAAAGAGATACTCTCATAAAATATTTTTACCTGACGTAGACATTTCATGAACCTTGTTTTACGAAATTATTCGTAAAGGGCATAAGGGTGTGAGAATCTACTTTAAGTTGGGCTCTGACCCAACTTACTATCTTTTTCAGGATACAGTAGTCGCGGAACAACCTGACCAGTAGTGCGACTTTTTGTTTCGGAGGACCGCAGCATCTACGTCTTCAAGGTGCCTAGACATCCGAATTTAGTTTGCCTCTAAGTTTAGATTCTTTTAAAACTCTTAACATTTATTTTAAATAACCGACCTGCGTGTCGAAGATAGACCTTTGCTTTTAAAGATGTTATTTTTACTGGATTCATTTATAACTCACATTTATAAACACAGCTTTCTATTTCTTAAAACTTATTATTCTTCAGAAACCCCACACCAAAGCCGGGTTGACATTTGTTGGCTTGAAGGCTTGAGTGTGCTTTTCGTCCCATGAGTAGTGCCACACTTCTATTTTAGGGCGGTCGACCTAGAATGATGAGGTGGGGCGTTACACTTAATTGACAATATACAAAATTAGAGTAGTAGATACTGTTGTAGGTACGCAACAGATAAAGGTTATCACAAATATATTTTTATTAGACAAATCCCTACATATGGAATGATAAAAAATATTTATGGAAATAAGAAAATATGAATTTTTTTAGATTGGATTAACCCGTAAAAAACCCAGAATGTATATGTTTTTGCAAAAAAAACTTAAGTGTACAAGGCTTTATGGGATAGGACTAGATTGTCTTAAAGCCCAATAAAAATAGAACTAACCGTTAATTCCAACATTTTGATATTTTAAAACAAAACAAGTGAAAAGAAACCAAGGTGACTATCATTATCACACAAAAACTCCTCTCATATGTTGAGATCCATAAAAACACTATATTCTTCAAAAGTGATACAAAAACCCAATTTATTTTAAAATTGCATTAATAAGTCCATTTCATTTTAAAAAAAATACCCAAACTACCCTCTGAAACATCTTCTTCTTTCCCTATGAGATCTATTGTTTCTCTGTCTCCGAATCTTCTTCTTTCCTCCTACTACGACCAAGAAACTCATCTCCTAATCTTCCACCAATACCGTCTCCCACCACAACCACCACCACCAAGCAATTGAAACTTTCAGAGAACCTGTTCTTGAAGCTTGCTGTGAATTGATGGGAAAAGTCGATGTAAATCATCGTTTTATGACTGAAACATCATCGAAATTGAACCGTAAGATAAGTTTACTTTCTTTATATCATTTTAACTCAAACAAAACTTCAATCGATCGATTTCGAGTCGACATTAAAATTCAACAAAACCGAGTTTCAAGAGTTTCAAAAACCTTATTCGTTGATTTGATCTCGATTTTTTTTCCTAATTCATGATCGGAGATTAAATTTGTAATCATCTATACTCAATCTCTTTTTTGAGATCAAAAAATTTACCAAAAGTTTTTCTAGGGATTTTGATTGATTTTTATATAATATCTTAAACCTTTATCTTAATCAAAAATCTGATTTCAAATTGAATTCAGTTTACCTAAATCTATGTTACCCCTCTAAAATTTTCAGAAACCATTTAGTTTTGATTTTCGATGAAGGCATGTTGTTAATGATTAGGTTGTTTAGTTTTCATTTTTTTTTTTGTAATTTTGTTTTCCTGGTTTCGTTGTTGACTAGTTGTCGATAAATTAAGTGGTGTTGAAAATGTATAAGTTTTCATCCTATTAAAATGACTAATTTCTACAAATTTTCTTCTTTTATTATCTCAATCAACAATAGTCTTGTTGAAGCAATAATCTCTGATAGACATGGTTTTGTCCATGTTTTTCTGTGTGATAGCTATATGCTAGCAGTAGTATAGTATATATAAAGGACCCTCGTCTGGTGTGGGCATATATGATATAGTAGAAGTAGTTGGATACGTACACTCACTATCTACGATTATAGCTTCATGCATGTTTTAAATTTGAAGGTTGTGGATGAGAAGTCTTAACTCAGATTCATGATTATAACACCATCCTTCAAGAATGCAATTTTACGTAGAGTGTCACCATTATCATGCATACAAGCTTAAGACAATATTTCTGTAGTGCTAGTAGTGCCTTATTCCTTTGGAATATGGTTGAAAATAATTGACATAGATGTATCTTGTAGTGGTTAGTTAGCATTAATGAATCAACTAATGGACTAAGAGGAATCAAATTAAGTTGTGTACTGGTGTCGCCAAAACCAAGTGATTGTGTAATGCATGTTCTTTGAATTTCTGTGGACTAAGGTTTTAATATTACATGTTCTGTTTTTGATTTTGATTTCTTCGTAATTTGATGTTCATAGGGTTATGTACAGGGTTGCAGTATACAACAACAAGATGCATGGCCGTGAATACAGTTTCACCAAGTCGTTGAAATATGTGTTTGAAGTTCATTCGATATTAACATAAACGGTCGATTTGCAAAGAAGAACATGTTCTTGCAACTGCTGGCGCATCAACGGTTTCCTTTGTGCCCATGCTATCCGTTGTATCATGATGAATGAAGAAGATCTGTATAAGTATGTCGAATTTTACTTTATAGTAAAGTTCTACCAGGAATCCTATGCAAGAACAATTAATCTTGTCCCCATAGTTGAAAAGCCTGCGATGTCTCCAAAATATGTTGTTCTTGGTCCTGATGCTCTACCACAGTCAGGTCGTCCAAGGAAGAAGAAGAGAATTCCTAATACATGTTCAGTTCCCAATAAGAAGATAAGAACTTGTGGTGGCTGCCATGTTTTGACTGCCATGCCCTGCGCGTCATATTTGAAGTCATTTCGACTATAATTCATCGACTTTCAGTTTCAGTTTTCGTTTAGACTACTATATGTTTCAATCTACATTTTCTGATTTATTTTCTTGTCTACATTTTTTTACAGTTCAACATGTTAATTTGCTGCAGGTGTTTCATGTTTGTTTAATTTTAGATTAAGTTTGTCAGAGTTGCAGACTTTTATAATATGTTGGAACCAAAATAAGTTTCATAGTTTGTCACATGTTTCAATATTTTTTTCATCTCTAATATGATGGAACTTTTTTTGGTTCCATCAATTTTTTTCATCTGGAATAAGATGGAACCAAAAAATGATGGAACTTTTTTTGGTTCCATCATTTTTTTTCATCTGGAATAAGATGGAACCAAAAAAATGATGGAACTTTTTTTGGTTCCATCATTTTTTTTCATCTGGAATAAGAAGAAACCAAAAAAATGATGGAACTATTTTTGGTTCCATCATTTTTGTTTACGTCTGTGATATGTTTGTTCCATGCCTAAGGTTTAAGCCTAAGTGTTCAGGCCTAAAGGTTTTAGCTTTTCTGCATTATGTTGAAACACTTTTTGGTTTCAACTTTTTTGTTCCATCAACTGAGATCTTTATAAATATACAAACTGAGATGTTTTTATCAAAGTTCCAAGTATTTTAAAACAAATATGTCTAACAATTCCAACTGAACTGAAATCATTACACAAGTACTTTAACTAAAACTATAATTTTTATGTATGCAATGACAATAGTGTCTTCTTTTCTAATTCTTTGGTGGTTTGTCCATCAATATCTTGTAGGACAACTTTGCTTTCATGTTTTCCACCTTTTCTGATATATCTGTTAATGAGACTTCATTTTTCCTTTCAAGATGCTATTCATGTAATAGCAAACATGAAGTCAACAATCTCTCCTGAAATTATAAAACAAATGTCTTAATGTTTAGACTCGCAAAATAAAATTGTTGGTATTAAATTAAAAAAATTGTTTCATAAAAAAACCCAGAATAAACTAAAACCACCAATAGTTTCGGCAGAACCAAATTTAACAAAGAGAAAATGATGAAACCAAAAATGGTTTCATCAAAAATACCAGAATAAACTAACACCACCAACAAATCTGATGGAACCAAATCTATCAAAGGAAAAATGATGAAACCAAAAGTGGTTTTATCAAAAAAGTCCAAAATAAACTAACACCACCAGCAATTCTGGTGGAACCAAATCTAACAAAGGGAAAATGGCGAAACCAAAAATGGTTTCATCAAAAAGACCAGAATAAACTAACATCACCAACAGTTCCGGTGGAGCAAAATCTAATAAGGAATAAAGAAAAATGGCGAAACCAGAAATTGTTTCATCAATAAAACCAAAATAAGCTAACACCGACAGTCCTGGTGGAAACAAATCTAACAAAGGAAAAATGACGAAACAAAGAATTGTTTCAATCTGAATAAGGCAACAATTTTATATAACCATAATAATCAACAAAATAGCTGGTGAAACCAAAAAATCGTTTCAATCCGATCAAGGAAAACGCTGGTGCATGTTTTCAAACACTAAATAATTTATGAAAAACATGAAACAAAAGATTCAATTTACTTTTTGGAAGATTTTTAACCATTTTTTAAAGCTTTTTATCTTTTTTTTTTCTCTTGTTAAGCATTTTTCTTCACCATGTTAACCAGTTTTTGTAATTTTGATTTCTACTTTTTTGATTTTAGGTCACAACTTGTTTCAATTTATGATTTCTACTTTCTAACCATGCAGATATGAAACATATGAGACTTCAAGAGAAGAAGAGAGAATCGAAAGGGAAAATGATTTCTTAGATCTGATTTGTTTTTATTTTTAAGAAATTAGGAAAGAGAATTTAATGGAGAATACTGTGAGAGATACAAATGAAAGCTGAAACCGAATAAATATAGGGTGATTTGTTCAGTTAGTTTTGGACTAAATTAAATTACAGAATGTTTTACACAGTTCAAAAATTTAAAGTTTTTTTATATCTTTTATTTTGATAGAGTTTTCTCACACGGATGTTGAGAGTTTTATAACCGTAACACACGGGCTAATTTTAAAAGATCTTTTAAACCATTATTTTTTTTTTATAATAGATTGGACCTCTCCAAAATTATGTATTTCGGTAACATCTTATCAATCAGCAAAGGTCTACGTAGACAATCCCACGTATGAGGAAATATCAAGAAAGTCAATAATATGCTCGTCATTCGTTTAGATTTGGTCAACCTAACTTAAGTCAACCAAATTGGTCTATCATCAACATCATCCATGGCAGCTCAATTTACAGATAGCCCCATTTGATTTCTCACCAACTTAGCTTCTGGTGATTTTTTCTATAAATAAAATCATGCATCGAATCATAATATTATTGTTATTTTCAGCAGTTGGATTAGTGATATCACATAGTGAAGGAGGTGAATGGAGTTGTCAATCAGAATCTGAAAATAGAATCGAAGCTATTTTTAAACCTGGTGTAGTCACAATTGATGGTCATATAGATGATTGGAATGATATCGATGGCTTTGAATTTTCTCTTCTTCCTGCTCTTGACCCACATCAAGATGATGCTTATAAAGCTGGATCAATGACTGTAAAGGTTCGTGCTTCTTCTAGGTTACCCTCAATTTTAGTTTGATTTTATGTAAATTTTACTCTTTTAATAAAAAAAGGGTTGTTTTGATTTAGGCTGTACATGATGGGAATAATGTGTTTTTCATGTTGGAAGTCAATGGCAAGTATGCTTACTCAAAAGGGTAAGTTTCAGTTTTTTCAAGTTCATGTTTTGTTCATTCATCTATCAAGTCTGTTGGATTACATTACCTCTATTCTTCACTGAATGGTCACCTCGGCGTCTGGAACGTGATGTATTCTAATAGATTCCTTGTTTCGGATTCAATTTCCTTCTAGTAGCGCACTAAGAGAAAAAGTATTGATTTTGATATGTTTATGCACGCTATTTTGATATGTTTATACACGCTCTGCAGTGACAATAACAAATGTCCCTCTGTTTCTCTTATGTTTCAAGTTGGGGAGAATGCCACATATCATAACGTAAGTCGATTTAAAGGTCTCAACATTGGATTGGTTGCTTAGTTGATATGAATTACTAGATGCTTTTCGTTTTTAGTTTTTTCGAATTGGAATTGAGAAAAGCTGTATTTTACAAGATGGGAGGGTGTAAGGAATCACCAGATTCATGTTCCAGCAAGACCTGCAGAGGAACTGAAGTGGATATTATGCATTTCTCTATAGGAAATGCTATTCCAGGACGGCTTTATGGAGGAAATCCAATAGATAATGGAGAAGGACATGGAGGTGACAGGTGATTAAGTCTCAGTCAGTTGGTGTTTAGATTTGAATGATTCATATGTGATGTTTATCGTTATGTATGTTAATATATATTTTGGTCTATAGGTTCGGACATTTGGTTGATCTGTATACTTGGACTCCTCACTGTCGACACCTCGATGGTATCAGCCCTACAGGTGCTGGTTACAATTTTTGTTTTTGATCTTATTGTTCTTCAAAGTTCAAACTGAAACCAGCTATAAATTAACAGTATTGTCAAACTTTATGCAACTCCTTCATATCTATAACTGCTGACTGTTCATCGCAAGAGTAAACATACATTTGTAGTACACACATAGTGTCGTATAATTTTGTCAGAAATATAACTATGTTCTTAGTTTTGGACCTCTTCAATTGTGATCCGCATCTTTCCTACTATTTTCCTGTGTTTCTTTTTGCTGCATTTATCCATTCTTCTTATGGTTCCTTTCTAGGAAATGATACTACTGCCCAAAATGACTGGAAAGGTGCATGGTGGCACGATAGCTTCAAGGTTCACTCAGGTAAAACGCATATGCTGATTAAATCTTAACCATCTTACTTAAGACTTGAAAATCACAAAAAGAAAGAAAAGAGAAATATTGTCCGAAGCACTCTTCACTATTTCCGAGTGTTGTTGGGTTAGGCCAGAGGACAGGATCATGGAGGAGTAACTATGCCTTTTCTGATCAACAGGGCATGTGCTAAGCTCACAACTCCTTCTTTATGAATGCGGTTGATATTTTCCTATGAAATTTAGATGTCCATGCAACTTTCGTCTGCTCAATCTTCATATTCTGAAAAGTTTCTCTGGCAGGTTTTGTAGCAGAAGACAGCCCATATTCATCTGAAGATCAAGACGGTAAATACTTCTTCGAATTCTCCAGGCCTTTGAGAACCATGGATCGCCTTCAACAGGTTAGGCGTCCTTAACTTCTGTCATTTGTAATCTTTGGCTTCCCTAGGAATCAAATTGTTTTATTTTTAGGCCAAGTATCCATTCTCCAACATGTTAATCAGACTAAACAAGTAATACAAATATGTTTACTTTCAGTAATCATAGTGCAATTTACGAACCAGAACCAACTTACTAAGGCAAGTTCAAGCTGCACATAATCTAAGCTAGGATTGTTCAAAAGTTGTTCAACCATGTATAGGATTGTTGTTGGAAACTGCTTGGCATCTAGCTTCCTGTAGGCTAAATGCCCAGTTGACCTGTTTTAAAGAACTTCTTTTGAAATTACTGAACACCAAATATACTAATTTCATGAGGTCTAAATGTTGAGAATCAAGATGAGTTGCAACGATAAATATCTAATATATGGGTATTTTGCAAACAAGTTTCATAATATGGCTGATATATCCTACCAGTTAGAGTTTAAATTCTTTACTGAAAAACGCAGGACGTTCAATTTTCAATCGGCCAGCCAACAAACATGGCAGTAGCATTCTGGTACCCAGAGGATGGAAAACCATGGTACGGTTCGGGGCATTACTCTATTAGCTGTAACTGGGTACCATTAGATTTTCCCTCAAGCAGCTCACTTGCTACTAGGGCAGGTTCAGGAAGCTCATCTGGTGCTATCAGTGCTTTCTGTCTTCTCTTATCTTTGGTTGCATTTTGCTCATCTGTTTTTATCGGGTATTATGTCTTTAAAAACAAAAACAATGCTATCCCTTTCACGCCTATGGATCGCCTATAGGAGGTATGTTTGAGGCTTGATTTTTTATTTTTTTCAAGAGTTTGTATTCTTTTAGGCCTGGTTCTGCTGAGGTTTGTGTTACCTTTGATTTCTCCCAGAATTGGCAGATTTAATTTCACTTGATTCTTGTATGTGATTATTGTTCAAGTGTCATATTTGACAAAGTTAGGGCACAAATGGTTCAGTTAAATGATCCTTCTATTGTTATTGATTAGAGTTTAAGTTTTCAATCTCATATTGGAATCTTGTTACATAGATAACCTTTTCCAGTTCTATTACAATCCCTTCAACTGATCCAAATTCATTGGTAGTCAAACATTAGGTGGCAAGAAACTAATAAAATCTGAAAGGGCCTTTTTTTCTACCATTTGTTGATTGCAACATATTTGTAAGCTTGGACTTCTCTCCTATAGCTTTCAGGGAAACAATAGTATTCTTGTGAGGAATAGCTTGAATATATTTCAAATCATCAGCAGCCTCATCATCCATAAGCTTTTTGAAAGTTTTTGCTTCTGAATCATAGCAAGAAAGAATGGGTCTGTTGTACCACAATAGAACATTATTGTTCTTCAAGAGGGCAAATGGCTCATAATCTTCACACTTGTTGAGGCCCTGCCACGCTATACTGAACTCCATGCACCAGCTCAAAGAAGAATCATAGCCATCATGTCGATTCATGCTAGAATCACAAAGCTTATTCATCCCCGTATCTTTTAACAACCAAATGTCGACACGGTCACCTGGCTCTTTATGAATGACGCACAAATGTCCTCCCACTTCATGGAGTCTATGAGAAGAATACTTACCTGAATTGTTGAAACATGGTGGTGATGGGAGTAAGTTAAACTCCTCATCAACCAAATCCATAGCCATTATGGTATGACGTTTGCAGTCTAGCCAATGAAGAGCACCGTTTGCGAGGATACCTGGAGATGACGAGAACTGGCAAGCAACTTCTCCTATATTTCTCCACCCATGACCACTGCCGAGAGTGTATACCTCAACATGTGCAGTAGAGGCTTGATCTAAGAATTTGTAGTAGATTCTTACAACCTTGTACTCATTGGTAGCCTGATAGTAGCCAAAACCGCTCAGCACAAGGCCATCTTTTTCAATTATTCTTGGTAGATTAACGTATTCTCTTGTGTAAGGGTTACATATACAAGTAGGATCATTGACACCATGGTGAGGTATTGAGAAACAAACCAAACCGTCACACGAACCAACCATGACTTTGGTAGATGAGCAATGCGGCATGTTGATAGGAGGATGATCAGTCTTTGGCTTTGTGACTAGTGTTCTGTAAAAGTGTTCTTTATCAGTGTAATTATCATCACACTCTCGATAACAAAGGCTGGCCTTGCTTTCCTGATGGAAGGCAATGGAGAAAAGTATACCCATCTTGGCAGATTGGAGGAGATTTTGCATTGTTTGACATACTAGTTTACTCTGTGAGATGGATTCATGTACAAACGCACAGGAAGTACTTTTTTAATGTCTGCAAATTGAAGATTTCTCCATAGCTCAAGGTATTCTGAACCTTCTTTTTCCTGTATGCTTATATTGGAGATATGGGGTATATTCAGAATTTGTATATATAGACTCGCCCCATGACAAAATACAAACTTACTAATCCTAGATCCATTAGGAAACGCAAGGTCTTAATTTAATCTGTAATTCCTAAGTCTATCACAACTCTATTTGGGTCTCCACTAACAAGTAGAATTATTATGTGAGAGTTTTTTTGAGAGAGATGGTGACTTGTGAACATGTAATCTCAACTTCTAGTAACTAAGAATTTTTAAAGAAGAACGAGATTGTAAAAAAAAGTGATAACATAGGAATTCCTTACAGTAAGTTTTTCTGCAGTCAGGAACATTCTGAGAAGTAGCATAAAACAGTGATCAATCCAAATGCACCAGCTACCACCCATTCCGGAACAACTGTACAAAAATCCAGATTTAAACAATGCAGTACAAACAGTAACAAACTATTTTGCGGCGATAAATTCCTTCCTCATCTGACATCTCATACCGTAATGACTTGGAAGAAGAGAAAATGAAATAATGAACAACCGCGCTGGTCGTAATAGATCGACTTTTACGCTAGTTTAGTTATTGCTCCAGCATGAAAGTTCCATTATAGGGAAGGACGACGCGCTCATTACTCAAAGTTTAACGACACCCCTCATAACACACCGTTGATTACTCCAAAATTTCCGACACTAAATTTTTAGTTCACAAAAGCAAGTTGAGAGATTACATGACAATTTGGATCCCATTTAGACAGAAGAATCTGGGAGATGGCCTTTCGAGTATCTTCACATCCAATGACTAAAATTGATTTTCTTTTTTTGGATGGGATCATTATCCTACGGGACGGAGGGGGTTCACAATAGCTGAAATAATATTCAATTTGTCATCGGGATTAAGTTAAATAATCATAAAATCAACACGGTAAAAGATTTAGAATTGGACATACCTGTCTCTGATTTCATTAACTTCAGGTATGTTAAGATTGAAGTAGAACCTTGTAGCATTTATTCAGAGGAGAACTTCCCTGCAAAATAGTTAGGAGGTCGTTGTTATGTCTTTGCTTGTAACTTCTCCCATTTTTGAAATAAAAATAAGCAAGGAAAATTTATTAATTACCTAAAAAGCAGACTACAATTACAACTACTTCCTTCCATTTTTTGTTGCTCACTACATGGGTATCAAGAACTTGTATAAACCTCACTGTTAGCTTTTCAGCTAAACAATCTAACAGATATGCGTAGGTAAGTATGAAAGACCCCATCAATTTAATAGATAGCTTACTAGACATACCTTACCAATCTTGTAATTTTGTCAAGCCCGAGTAGGAGGCCACTCTAATGAAGGATCCTTGCTAATTGTAAGTTGAACTTGCTGGTGCTACTCTTGCTAATTATAAGTTGCTTCTGCAATTCCCTGTGCAAAGTCATCAGAGACCCTATTAAGAACATATATACATTAAGTTACACCAACCAATCGAATATAACACCTCGTTTTTACCATTATCAGTCAAAGCAAACTGCCTCTAAAACTAACTAAAATTCTTTCTTCCCAACAAATATCGAACATTTCATGTGCGCTTACACATTTCACATAAAAACACACAGGATTGAATCAAAAATCAATCGAATACACTTCAAATTACCACTACAAAACACAATTACAGCAAACCCATCACTTTACAAAATTAAACCCATATACAAAAACACTAGACCATCTCATAGAAATCAAAGTAGAGAAAGATATAAATAGACAAAGAAGTGAGAACATTACCCTATGAGGTTAATCCTTATGTGAATACTCAATTGAACAAAAAGCACATACATGATACATGGAACCAAGTTTTACAGCTTTACCATATGATTTCTGTAATGGATAATGACTATTTTTTATTTTATTTTCTGAAGCAATTGGTCTGACTATGATGTTAGGCTTGGAGAGATAATCTGCAGAATCATCTCATGAAAATGATAAAGAAGAAGAAGAAAGTGGTCTGACTACGATGTTAGGCTTTGATTTTTGTTTATTTAATGAGTAAATACTATGAAGTTTAGAGGGTAAAAATGTAAACCAGCCAATCTATTATTGTCTTGGAACTTAAATTCAACTTCCACGTCATTTTTCTCTGATTTTTGCTCTCTCTACCTATCTCAATCGAAGTAACAGCCATTAGAAAGAGAAAGAGAAAGAGAAAGAGAAAGAGAGAGAGAGAGATAAGAGTTGATCTGCAGTGCATTAAGTCTCTCAGCAGATCCATCTCTGTTATTATCTCTCTCTAACACGAGAATTAAACTCAACCTACGCTTCTTCATTTCATCTTGTTCTTACCTGACCTAAATTGCCCAACAGCAAGGAATTTACTCAAGGTTAGGTTTAGCTCTTTTTTTTTTCTTTTCTCCATGAAAATTTACATTCTCCGCATTCATATTTCAATTACAATGTGACCAATTCAAAATACATTAGAGTTGGCATTCTGGGTCGTTTCAACATTATTGAATTGGTGAAATTTGACCCTTTTTTTTTTTTTTTTTTTTTTTTTTTTTTTTCAGGGTTTATGAGGATAGCGATTTCTGAGCCTTTATTTTTGGATTTTTATACTCAATAATCTTTGCATATGGGAAGGTAATTTCAGATATTTTTGTCTTCAATTGTATAATTAAGAGGCACACTAACTTTATTCAGTTGAACATAGTATTATTCTTCACTTTATTAAGTAAATTATTATGCTTAGGTTGAAGTAACCATATGGGGGGACTATTTAGATACTATAGGTTTTTGATTGAAGTGTCAATTCTTATTATTCTTTCATCACTTCTTTGTGTTCTTTACACAAGAGGCCAAAAATAGCACCAAACAGTCCAAACAAGAAATCAAATGCTTCAACTTACCAGTTTTGAGAAGATCTGTATGTGGTTAGGTTTGGTGACATCTAATGACTTCAATAAATTAGAACCTGCTTGATCAAGAAACAAATGTAAAGACCAAGTAATTTCACTCTCCAGAAACAGAACTGCTTCTCTTTAAGTATAATTACTCATCTACAATACCCATCCAGATTACAGTCCGAGTAGGTGAAGTTGTCTCAGTTATGTAAAATAAATAAATATGTTGTCTATAACAAGATGAAGAAATTGATGGGTGAGTGTTGTATTGGGAATGGTTTTGTTGCTCATAGAAGTAAGATATTCTCAATTATTCTTGTTGGCACGCCGAAGTGCGATTATTCTATGATACATGGTTGATCTTCTTTTTTAGTTTTGTCAATATGCTAGGGTGTTCTAATGTTGAATGGATACGAGTATGAAATAATCTTACTAGAAACTATGTGAGTTAGTATTTCAGACAAGCCTTCACGATATGGAAGTAAGATATTCTCAATTATTCTTGTTGGTACACCATAGTACGATTTTTTTTATGATACATGGTTGATCTTCTTTTTTAGTTTTGTCAATATGCTAGGGTGTTCTAATGTTGAACGGATACGAGTATGAAATAATCTTACTAGATAATATGTGAATTAGTATTTCAGACAAGCCTTCACGATATGCAAATTTATCTGTATTAGAAATTTCAGCAGGGTTCAGGGTACTGGGTCTCCAAATTGTATCTTGAGTAGTGTGATATTTGTGTGGTTTATGCATGTGCATTGGTTCAAAGTTTATGTATGATCTTTTAGTTTATACATGAATTTGGGTCCTAGGACTAATGGAATTTCATGATCTCTTCGTGAAGCTCTGTTGGGTTTATATCTATGCTTGTTCTTCTAAAATGAAACAATCAGTTTCTTGCCTTACCGTGTGCATCTTTATAATATTTTGTTTTTGAAGCAGGTTTCTTAAATATCTGGAAATTCGAAAAGGCTGGGTGTTTTCACAATTAGATCAGAAATCATTTTTTATTAGGCTGGGTTTAGGAAGTAGCTCCTTAAAGATGGGATGAAGAACGTGAAGAAAGAAGGGTTTTGTTGAAGCTATTTGTGACTTGTCCATTTACTAGTACTAGAAAATGAAGAAGAGAACGGGGTTTCCAGCGCGGTATCTGATTGTCCTTTTAACGTTCGTTTGTACATGTGTTTGCTATATTGAACGTGTGGGCTTCTCAATTGCTTACACTGTAGCTGCTGATGCTGCTGGGGTGGACCAATCAACTAAGGGTATTATTCTCTCTACCTTTTATTATGGATACGCCTGTTCACAGGTGCCTGGAGGATGGGCAGCCCAAAGTATAGGAGGGAGGCGTGTTCTCCTCCTTTCATTCATTTTATGGTCTTTAACTTGCAGTTTAGTTTCACTGGATCCTAACCGGGTTACCATTTTAGTGTTAGCCCGCTTGCTTGTTGGGGTTGCACAAGGTTTCATCTTTCCCTCCATTCACACCGTGCTAGCTCAGTGGGTTCCACCTCATGAAAGATCTCGATCTGTTTCTCTCACTACTTCTGGCATGTATCTAGGTGCAGCAGCTGGCATGCTTGTACTTCCTAGCTTGGTAAAGTTTCAGGGACCACAGGCTGTGTTTTTTGCTGAGGCTGCATTGGGGGGTTTCTGGTCTATCCTATGGCTTAAGTATTCTAGTGATCCACCTCGGTCAGAACATCCCAAGGCCACAGCTTCTGGTTTTGGAGAAACACTGTTGCCTCTTAGGACAGCCCAGAAGATGAAAGTGGAGAATGGAGGAATTTCAATTCATGTTACCAAAATCCCATGGAAGAAAATAATGCTGTCTCTGCCAGTTTGGGCGATAGTGGTAAACAACTTCACTTTTCACTACGCCCTGTATGTTTTAATGAACTGGCTGCCGACATATTTCGAACTCGGCCTCAAGCTTAGCCTACAGGACATGGGCTCTTCTAAGATGTTGCCGTACCTCAACATGTTCATATTTTCAAATATAGGTGGGGTTGTCGCAGACCACCTGATCACGTCAAGGATCATGTCAGTGACCAAGACCCGGAAATTCTTGAACACTTTAGGGTTTGTGGTTGCCTCCCTTGCATTAATGGCTCTCCCTAGGTTTAGAACATCTGATGGAGCAGTATTTTGTTCTTCGGTAGCACTTGGTTTCTTGGCTCTAGGCAGAGCGGGATTTGCAGTCAACCACATGGATGTGGCACCCCGATATGCAGGAATCGTAATGGGAATTTCTAATACTGCTGGTACTTTGGCGGGCATTGTCGGAGTTGGTCTGACAGGGAAACTTTTAGAAGCTGCTAAGTCTACTAATTCAGATCTTTCTAGTCCTGAAAGCTGGACATCGGTATTTTTCATTCCTGGATACCTTTGCATATTCAGCTCAATTGTATTTCTAATTTTTTCAACTGGGGAAAGGATATTCGACTGAAGAATTAGCATATCTTGCCAGTTGATTGCATCCAAAAAGAGAGAAGGTAAACTGTTTTTGGTTCTGTAACCTAGTAGGTAGAGCATTAATATTGTAAAACAACAGGGGGTACATTTGAACCCTTGAGGTATACATTTTATTCTTGAATATATAAATTTTTTCTATGGTCTCTAACTACAAAAGATATGATTGAGGTGGTACTGTTTTTGCCATCCCTTGTATGGATTTTTGTTCGACCAATATAGCTAGAAACTAACGGAACCAGACTCTGAGCATTAGGTTATTTAGATGTCAACAATAATGATTTCAGATGAGGAATCAACAATAAATCGAACACCCTCTTAAGATTTAAAATCAAGGCTAAAATAAAAATGTAATTATAGCTGAATGTCTCTCTAGTAGTGATATCCAGCCATTGGTTGCTGATGCTTCAGACCTGAGTGCAAAACTGATCAGCCTTATAATATGCAGGGATGGTTGCTGCGAAATCCCAACACATTCGGACTGCAATTAGGAGCAACATGAGTTATTAATCCTTGAGCCGAACCACTTCAACTTCCATGCAGGAAACACCAACTACTGTTAAAACCAGGTCCAGTAGAGGTGGGTAGCCCCTTTTATATGTTGGTAAGTTAAAGCTTGTATATAGCTTCCGAGCCTAGCCTGCAATATAAAGCACGCATAAGAAGCAAGAATATGGTAAAACAGAAGCAAAAACACTACTTGAAATCACCGAGAAAGAGAACTTACCAAAATGCTTTACATTTATCACCTCCAGTGTTCATTTTCCATCTCAGGGTTTTTTGAATTCCTATTGTCGTCCATTTTCCATCTCCAGGGAAGAAATGAGGATTTAGAATGGATACTTACTGCTTCAACAAAGGCATGTGACGAACCCACTTTTTCCTTTTCAAATTTTGATTCTGATTCTTCATACCTTCAAGCAATGGAAAAAGACCCCATAGAAGAAGGCTTCAATAAGAAGGAAGAATCAAGCACTTAACAAGCAAAGTCAGATGAAAGACAAAGGACTTGAATAGAAGGGGGTATTTTTGTTCATCTTCGATATCGTAGAAATGAATCTGCACTTTAAGAAACAAATATTTGCTTTGCAAGCTGTGTAGGTGAGTGTTGTCTCCATTCTTTTCCGAATCCGATTCTTTAGCTTTTTTTTTTTGTCGAAAATGTAATTAACAAATTAGTTTTACTATCCTAATGGGGTTTCTTTTAATGATGTTGATTGCTAATTATGCTAACACTATAAATATGACTCCAAGATAAGAGTTTTCTTATTTGTTTATGTTCATTCATTCATTCTATGTTTTGGCCGATCTTGGGTTTTAGTTCATTTTGAGCAAAACTTTCCAATTCTTGAGTGTTCCTGTTTTCTCCTACAATGGAGAATCAACAGCAGCAGCAGCAGCAGCAGCAGCAGCAGCAGCAACAACAACAACAACAGCCACCACTGGTAAATCGCCCATGGTTTCGGTTGGCATCGCAAGCTCGTATTGAGCCACCACAAGCTAGAGCTGCACCGCCCGTAAGACCTGTATTTGTTCCGGTACCAAGGCCCTCAATAAGTATACCTTCGCAGCCTCAACCTCGACCTGCTCCTCCAACTCAAACACAAGGTCCTTCTCCATCTGCGGTGGTGCCTCCTTCGTCAACGGCTGGAGAACGCACGCAAATGTCTTCCTCCTCATTACCACCATCCCCACAACAGAAAACCTTGGCTCCCACTTCTTCGGTTCCAAATACTCCATTAATCAAAACGCTGAATTCCTCGTCATTGCCCACAACTCCATTAAGAAACACACAAGAACCAGCACCTTATAATGGTGGTGCTCCAGCACCAAAGGTTAATTTTTCACCCAAATTGTCATCCTCGTCGTGGTCAAGTTCTCCCATACGAAAAGCATCAGAACCAACCCCATCTACTAATGCCCCTCCTGCGAAAATAGTAGAGTCCCCACCCAAAGTGGCTTCCTCACCATTGCCGACTTTTCAAATTCAAAGAGCCATTAGTCGTGTATCCAGTCCACCTGAATCTCCCAAGGTCATTAAGCCTTCTTCAAGAACTCCACCTCAATCCCCCAAGATCCTACTTTTTGCACCTCCTCCATCTCCTCTTTTACTTCTACCCTCCCAGTTAAGAGCTACACCAGAGCCTGATAGTAAGAGTTTGGTAGCTGAGCAGAAGAACATGCTCGTCCAAGAGCGTACAGAAAAGCTGGATGCAAGGAAACATGAGGATAAGCCCCACATTGGCCAGAATGGGAGGAAAGAAGGTGGAGTGAGCAATCGTCACAAGGAGAAGGAGCATCATAAGAAATTGGATGACCATAAGGATTCTGGTATGAGGGTAATTACAATAGCTGGTGAGAATAAAGGAGCTTATATGGAGCTAGGTTCTTCCAACAGGAAGCATGACTACAAGGGGAACCCTCATACTCTTTCTCATAATTCCCGTGCAAAAAAGGATGGTAGTGAATCAGCAAGCAGCAGCACTGAGAGCGGTAAATCCAAGAAGAAAGACAAGTCAAAGTCAGGCCTACCTATGACTGCTTTCGTGAATAGCAACGTTCAAAGTGTTAACAACTCCATTCTCTTCCATGCTTCCTGCACTCATAGTGATCCCGGCGTTCACTTTTCCTTTTCAAGAAAGCCCATCCCAGACCAAGGGATGCACCCTCACAATGCCTAAAATGTGCACAATAACGTAAAAGTCGTTAGGAGCAATGCACTTACAAAAGGCTGTTCATTTCTTAAGTACAAAATAAGTACGCCAATTAAAAACCAAAACATATTTCTAATTTATACCGTTGCATTATATATGCATCTAAGCTATATATAGTGACTTTATATTAGTCTTTTTTCCTGAGGTATGCTATAAGTTTGAATGTTTTATGTCAGTTCTCAACACTTTGAACAGTATGAATAAAAAGAGAGTTTTTATGATGTTAATGAGCTTCTGGTGTGCATTTAAATGCTGTTGAATAGTTATTTTTAGATGAATAAATAGTGCTGTTTATCCATTTATTATTTCAAGTCTAGTACAATATACAAACTATAACAGGTTTGTCACCAACGTTTTTTGCCAGTCATGATTAAATTCTTTAACTTTTAGTTTTGAATTGATTTGATTTGTTTTTGTAAAAAGCCCAATGTAGAACAAACTATCAGCACCTACAACTTGTATTTTGCTTTTGGAGACTACTCATAAGTTGTGCTAAAATTGCAAGCCTGGTGGTGCTTGCATATCATTTGGTTATTATGCATCATGAATCGGAATATAGTGGCTTTTTCATTTAGATAAAATTTGAGCTTGTGGTGTCGGAGCTATCATGGAATCATAAGGATATTATTCAAGTTTTGCTGTACATTTGAATTGCATCTCATGTAATTACACTGACATTTCGAGTGCGACTGTTATGGTCCGTCATTGTAGAGGAATTATACCTATAGCTACCTCCATTGAGAGATTAATAGTACTTTTTGTCTTTGTCTTGGTATGGTATCCTTATTGTGCATTGGTTATTAGACTTCATCCCTATTTTTACTTACTTCTGTGTAAAAATTTATTTAACTTTTCTATCGATCACGCATGTGAGCCACAAGCGCAACTTATCCTAAATTTTCAGTGTGAGGCTAGCTGCTGTGTCATGATCCATCACATTTACTTAGATTTATTCGCTTGCCTATATTTCAAATTTCCGTATCTCCTAAATAGGTCTAGTGAAAATTATTCTCTAATTTTCAGATCCCTGAGGCAAGCTGCAACCTTTCCAGCACAAATCAATCAACCTCTCCAGAAGATACTCCAGTGCTGGGCAGCAGTGTGATATTCCCACCGAGCATACAAAAGAAAGAGGCGTGACCTCGAAAAGCTAAAAGCAGAGTATTTCAGCACCGTGAACGCAAAGGGTAGCAAAAGGTAAACAAGAAAGGTGTTCTGGAACTTTTTACTGCGCGAGTGTTTATGTTTTAGCGGTTTCGCCTACCATAACAAAAACGCCAAGAACAAATTCTATTGTCAATTAGATTTTAAAGATGAGAATAAGTATCTGGCAGAGTCTGACATTCTCAAACTATAGAATCTGAAAATGAAGTTTTGGGCATTGCTAGGACTTAGGGTTGTGAATTAAGCCTCATGTCCTGAACAGAAATTTTACGCACTTATTTTGCTCGTTCATATATACATACACCATACACCAGTCAACAGTCACTCCTTAATGCCCCACCACTTAAAACAACTAAATTCATGGCTGACCTTCCATTGTGCCCAAGCGCTGGGACACAGGAAAAGCTTTCACCTTCTAAGCCATCTTTTTTTTTCTTTCTTTTTTCTTTCCTGTCTTGAGTGTTTATTTATGTGTGTTATACCTTGGAAGGAGAATCAAAGAAAGCAGAATAATTCTACTTTTCTTTTCTTCTTTAAAATGCCTTGCCATTTTAAAAAGTGGTTTACTACAAAATTCTATATGCTTTTCTACTACTTGGATAATGCACATATGAATACCGATGAAAAACCAATCGAACGAAAAAGGAACAACATATGCTACCCTGGGAACAGGTGAGCCTGCAAACAAATGTAGACTGGCAAAATAATCTCCCTCAAGAAAGAAGGCATACATGCTTTTAGGCTTTTATATCCAAATGTACACCCTTTAATAATTGAACTCAAATTTTGTCATACACCAAATAAAGGAAAGAATACTAGTATGAGCATTTTTTCAATTGCTTCAAGCAAGATTATAACAACTGTTTTTAGTGGTTCCTCTCCAGCTCTCCAAGCAATTCCCATAATACAAACTGTGATACTAAGAAGACTTTGTCTGTAGCACATTGTTAAGCCTAGAAATCTCTTGGATCAACAAACAAATTTGTTAGTGGTTTTTTATTTGGCAAACACTCCATTTCATCACCACCGCCACTAGCATCTTCGCTGGTTGACCCATTTACTTTCTTCAAGTACCATATATCATTAGTGAATGACATTGATGGTAAATGTTCTCTAAGAGGATCATCAACACCTAATTCTGTAATGATCAACTTGCAATCTTTAATATTTGTTGATACGTTTTGAATCAGTCGTTTTTCGTTTTCTAGTCGAATTAGGGTCTATTTCTTTGCCCTATATATATACACACGTTGTACCTAGAATATATGTATCTCAGTATTCTGCTCTATAATAAAACTCTGCTTTCTCTGTTGTGGATGTAGCTAATGTAACAGTTAGTGAACCACGTAAATCTCTGTGTCTCGATCTCTATTATTGTTCTCGTTCGATTTCTCATTACAACAAATTGGTATCAGAGCGAGGTTCGATTTCCGCCGAGAACGATGTCCGGATCCATGATGAAGATCGACAGGTTTACCGGGAGAAATAGTTTTAGTCTGTGGCAAATCAAGATGCGGGCTTTGTTGAAGCAACAAGGTCTTTGGTTGCCGTTAGCTTCGGATAAGAAGGGCGCAGATACATCCACGCTGAGTATGCGACTATGGAGGAGAAGGCTCACTCAACGATTATGCTGTGTCTCGCGGACGACGTAATCACTGAAGTAGCAGATCAGGAAAAGGCCGCCGCTTTGTGGTTAAAGTTGGAAAGCCTCTACATGACGAAATCGCTGACCAACAAGTTGATGCTGAAGCAACATCTTTTCAGTCTGCGCATGTCTGAAGGTATGCCTCTTAGAGATCACCTAGATCAAGTTAATATTATTCTGCTTGAATTGCGTAATATTGATGAGGTGGTGGAAGATGAGGATGCTACCTTAATGTGTCTCTGCCTCCGTCGTATGAGAATTTTAGAGAGTCTTTTATTGCCGAAAAAGATACTATAACGCTGGAAGAGGTTAGGTCCTCTCTTCATACCAGGGATATGCGGCATAAGGCTGCTGGAACAGGTACATAAAATCAGGCTTCCGGGTTGATGGAAAAAGGAAGCAAGGACGGTAAGAAGGGCAAGAAAAATTCCGGCTATAAATTACCAAAAGACGTCTGTGCCTACTGTAAGGAGAAAGGTCATTGGAAGAAGGAATGTCCTAAGAAGAAGAAGCAACAAGAACACAACTCTGGATCTACATCAGTAGCTCAATGTGGAAACACTTCAGAGGGAGATTTTGTTCTGCTAACAGATGATTACACACATCAGTCTGATGTGTGGTTCCTTGACTCTGGGGCGTCCTACCATATATGTCCCAAAAGAGAGTTATTTACTACGTACAGCCGTGCAGATGGGGGCAGTGGCCGGTCACAGGTATTTTCTGTCTATCATTGATGATTATTCTAGGATGACTTGGATATTCATGATGAAACATAAAAGTGACGCATTCAGTAAGTTCAAGGAGTGGAAGCCATTGTTAGAAAATCAGGTTGGGAAGAAGGTCAAGAGGCTGCGAACAGATAACGGTCTAGAATTCTGTTCATCTGAGTTTGATGATTTCTGCAAAGATCAGGGTATTGCTCGCCATCGCACAGTCAGGGTTACACCACAGCAAAATGGTGTAGCAGAAAGAATGAATCAGACACTTTTAGCGAAAGCAAGGTGTGCTTTCGAATGCAGGTCTTGCTAGGCGGTTCTGGGCAGAAGCGGTTTCAACAGCTTGCTATCTCATCAATCGGAGCCCACACACAGGAATTAACTGCAAAACACCTTATGAGGTGTGGACTGGAAAAGCTGCCGATTATGCAAAACTGAGGGTCTTTGGCTGCACTGCTTATTATCATGTAGATGAAGCCAAGTTGGAGCCAAGAGCTAAGAAGGGAGTTTTCATGGGCTATGGTGCAGGTGTGAAAGGGTACAAGATCTGGTCTGACAATAAGATTATACTGAGCAGAAGTGTAGTCTTTGATGAAAATTCTATGCTGAAATCCAGAGAGAAGATCACTGATGCACCGGAAAATGAGGTTGTTGTTGAGGAGGTGGAGGTGCAATTCAGTCCAGAGGAGAATCAGGCACCTAAGTTGGTTGACGACCAACTACCACCATCAGTTACCGAAGAGCAAGATGCAGATGAGTCTGAGAATGCACCACCAGAGGAAGTTGAACATCGGAGCATTGATACAGACCGACCTAGAAGGGTTGGAATAAAACCTCCAGCAAGGTACAGGTTTGACGATTTGGTGGGTTATGCATTGCAGGTGGCCAAGGAGGTGGAGGATCACGAGCCGTCCACCTACAAGGCTGCAGTATCTGGAAACGAGTCAGCACAGTGGCTGTATGTTGATGATATGCTGATTGCTGCTCAGAATAAGTCAGATATTCAGAAGCTGAAGGGGTCTCTCAGTGTGTAGTTTGAGATGAAAGATTTGGGTGCTGCTCGGAAAATTCTGGGAGTAGAAATCTATAGGGATAGGAAGAAGAGAAAGCTTTTCCTATCACAGGAAGGGTACATCAAGAAGATTTTGAGCAGGTTTGGAATGTCTTCAGCCAAGCCTATAGATACTCCAATGGCATCTAACAGCAAGTTGGGAATGTACACGGTTCAGACTTATGAGGAGAAAGAGTACATATCTCGAGTTCCATATGCTAGCGCAGTTGGAAGTCTGATGTATGCTATGGTCTGCACTCGACCAGACTTAGCATTTGCTGTTAGTGTGTTCAGTCGGTTTATGGTTCAGCCTGGGAAGGAACATTGGCAAGCTGTTAAGAGGATTTTCAGGTATCTTAGAGGTACTTCAGATGTCGGTCTCTGTTATGGGAACGATACTCGATGTTTAGTGGCTGGTTTTTCAGATTTTGATTATGCTGGAGATGTGGACAGTAGGACATCTATGACTGGTTATGTGTTCACTCTTGGAGGTTCTGTTGTAAGCTGGAAGGCAACTCTACAACCTACAGTTACTTTGTCTACAACAGAGGCAGAGTATATGGCCTTGACAGAAGCTGTTAAGGAGGGAATCTGGTTAAAGGGGCTGGTTAATGATCTAGGCCTACATCAGGATCAGGCTATAGTGTATTGTGACAGCTTGAGTGCAATATGCTTAACCAAGGATCAAGTCCATCATGAGAAGACGAAGCACATTGATGTCAGGTATCACTTTCTGAGAAATGAGAAGAGAATTGAAGTGAAGAAGGTAGGGACAGCTGGTAACCCTGCTGACATGTTCACCAAGCTAGTTCCAACATTGCTTGGACTTGCTCAATATCACAAGTCAATAGTCTGAGCCCTTGTCTAGGGGCATCTGAGGCAGAGAAAGGTTTCTGGCACTGTCATGGTGCATCTGTTTCTGTTGCTGGGAGGATTCAAGTCAAGGTGGAGATTTGTTGATATGCCTTGAATCAGTTGTTTTCCGTTTTCTAGTCGAATTAAGGTTTATTTCTTTGCCCTATACATATACATATGTTGTACTTAGAATATATGTATCTCAGTATTCTGCTCTATAATAAAACTCTGCTTTCTCTGTTGTGGATGTAGCTAACGTAACAGTTAGTGAACCACGTAAATCTCTGTGTCTCGATATCTATTATTGTTCTCGTTCGATCTCTCGTTACAACAATAATTTTACCCACATTGTGTGCAAACCACCATAAAGATTGCATCAATTCTCCGACTCTTTTTCCTTCCCCATGAAGCCCATACGCAAAGATAAATCCTGATGGTTTTCGATGTAATAAACTGAATACTGATTTTCTAAAACAATGAAATATTTTTCCTCCTCCTGCTAATGAAGATTGCCCACTACTTCTACTGAAGCAATGCAAAAATGAAGTTTCCCGCTTTCCAATTTTTAACTTATAAACATCGCTAGTTTTATTCCAAAAACTTATCATTACCCAAGAACCCGGAGCCTTTTCGATGAATTCGTCATGACAGATACTATTATTGTCTTTACCATTCAAACCAACCCAATTTTCATCCTTGAAAAATGATACCCAAGTTCCAATACTAGGCTTTTGTTTCAGTATTGCATCAATATCCATGGGAAAAACTGTTTTGATTCAGATTGGGTCTTATACAAAGAGATTGTTTGCTCTACGCTCAACTTCTGTATAACAATTTTGCTAGAAGATTTTTATTTCGTACGAGAATGAATTGGTTGAGTGAATATTATTAGCGGACCTAGCTTAACGTAATTGCATTTATGTACAAAAAGATTTGTTGATGCAATGTTGTCTTCCTCGGAAGCCATGCAAGTATAATGTGCTCCATTTTGAATCGCCCAATTTTCAGCACATTTTACTGTTTCAAACCAATTCCGTTTCGCCTACACAAATTAAACGAAAACGTAAGAAAGTACCTAGTATAAAAACTACAACATGTTGCAATTCACAAATGCACATATGCACTGGAATTCCTTAGAGGTATTTATGGTACAATTTCTCAAGACAACTATATGAATCCAATTGAATTGTCTAGAGCCAACCGGATTCTTTTGGTCATCCAACTATTGACATATCGGTTTATCAGCCTTGGCAACTAATTTCATATGCACTAACGGTCCTACATTTTTAGTGTGGGTAGTCCGGCTTTGTCATAATAGATCTAGAAAGTAATCTTAGTATATGGTAAGAACTTAATCAGTTGTTTCCATCTTACTTTGAAACTGTGTTGATTATGCACACTGTACTTGTACATACTTGACAATGCTGCTTCTTCACAAATGCATTCAGTTCTGTACTTTGCATGCTTTTTCTTTTTTTCAAACTTTTTTTTTTTGTATTTACATCAAGAAAAATATACTGTGAAAGAAACAGAGAAAACAGTTCCTTTTTACCTGTGGCTCGGAGAGACTCTAAGCCCAAGAATGCAACCCATGTTGACAGTACTACTGTTAGTTCCTCGATCAACACCAGAGCATATATATTTGATGCATCCTCTGATTACGCCAAAAACCTCCCTATTTTTAACCATCTCGGCAATCTATATGTAGACTATTGCAAACTTAATATTGGCCCATTCATTTATATAAACACTAATCAACTCACATATATATACTAATATACATGCAAAAACATCAACATCTATAGACATCCAAAGAGATAAGACAAGGAGTAAACAAGAACATGCCGCAAGTAGCAAGAAAAATGCTAAGATAGAAGCATAAAATGGAACTAGATAAACAGTTTTAATCTCATTTGGGGTTTGTAAGATGCATGTAATTGCTCTGCAAGTAGGAAGAAAAGCAACATTTACTTACCAGCAAAATATGATACTTGTAGAACCTAATCCTAAACAAAGGATCGCCCATGATGTTAGTAATGATTGGTGTATTTCTTCCTTTACTGCCCGATTCTATTGTCTCACAGATTCTCTCAAGTTTTTCTACAACTTCAATATCTCTCTCTTCCTTGTATTCTCTAATATGGTGTTGTAACGAGAGATCGAACGAGAACAATAATAGAGATCGAGATACAGATATTTACGTGGTTCACTAGCTGTTACGTTAGCTATATTATGTATACCGTTTAGGCGGGGGGCTCTGCCCCTCGGACTCCCTGTAGTTCCGGTCAACGACTGATTTAAGACATATCAACATATGGATTTTCTTGTTGTTGTAAAGCGCATGACCCTCATCCATATTTCTCTTAATTTTTTTTTTGGTAAAGTGTTAGTCGCAGACAGTAAAACCAAGACAGATCCCACCATGCACCCTTTGCTTCCAACACTATACCTTGCTAGCTATATACTGTATATATATAGCTATTTCAAAACCTTACTTACTTACTTCTTATCACTCAGCATCATGGAAGCGTTTAAATTTTAATAACACATATTATGAATGTACTGACAGTCCTTTTTTGTGATATATGTAAATGAGTTGTGGAGTGTCTACATCCACACCCCCAAGACACACACACAATCTGAGTTGTGATAGCTCTCTCAACTAAAATCTCTTCCATGTATATGCAATCACATAATAAGTGTCAAGTGAGGAGTGGTAAAATCCATGTCTTTAAGAAGATGTTTTAAGCTTTTACCATCTCCACCCTGTATAAAAGAGTTGATCTTTCTGTTTTTATATGGTCGGCAGGAGATGTCGCTATATACAATTACTCAAATAACCAGCCTAGACCTTTAGATAGATAGTTAAGAATAGGGGAGTAATGAATTTTTCGTTTAGATAAGATACTAAAGAAATGGTTGTTTTCTGGTTACGCATATTTCTCAGTTTAGTATGGGCTAGAAAGAGGACTGTGGCACGCAATGTGTGAAGGCGGTAAGCTAATAAATGTATTCTTCCCACTTTCTTGAGGATAACTATTACTAAAAGCACTTCATAGTAAAAGTATCGTAGATCCTTATCTTTTGCCTACTAACTATAAGAAATTTACATGACTTACACAATATGGGATTGCGTTCCTTAAGATATCAATTTTTGCCTGATGAGGCGATGATAAAAGCAATTTCTATCCACGGGACAGAATCTTGGTTCATCTTTCCACATAGGTGGGTATCTTTACTATCTATCTTCTTTTGATGCATTATTCTCATTATTTGAAGGGCATGCTTTAAGTTCTTTTGATGCATTATTCTCATTATTAGAAGGGCATGCTTTAAAGTGTGGATAGTAGTTGCTCTTAATGTCATACGATTATTCCTTTGAAGACCTTTAAGTTAAGGTAATACTAAACTATTAAAAGTTTCATTTTTTAGGAGTACTTCCCTTATGCTTTGTCCATGTCATACGGTCCAAATTTTTATTCAACCAAGGTGAAATGGGATCAATGCTTCAAATGTAGATATTGAAATCATATGTATCAAGTAAATTAAGGCTATCAGAGCCATAAAATCTCCAACGAGAAATAGATTACAATGGCTTCCTTTACTTCAAGTCAGACCCTAAATTTTACCATCAATACCCAACTCCCCTTTACAACTTCAAAACATCCTCTTCTTCACACCATTGGACCCACCAGTGTAAGCCAAGTATTATCTCATCCTTAATGGCGTGAGGTCATGTCTGCATAGGTAACTGCCTTAATGCAACATGGCACTTGGGATCTAGTTTTACCCACATGTGATTGTAAACCAGTTGGGTGCAGGTGAATTTTCAGGGTAAAGAGGAAAGCTGATGGTTCAGTTGACAAGTTCAAAGCCAGACTTGTGGCCAAAGGTTACAATCAACGGCCGGGCATTGATTACACAGAGACCTTCAGTCTTGTGCTTAAACCAGCAACAATAAGAACTGTGATATCTATTGCAGTGATGAATGGATGGGATTTGCAGCAGGTGGATGCCAACAATGCTTTTCTGAATGGTGCCTTAACTGAAACTGTTTTCATGGCACAACCTCCAGGATTCAAAGATTTTTCCAAGCCGTATCATGTGTGCAGACTACACAAGGCCATTTATGGGCTAAAACAAACCCCACGAGCCTGGTACACTACTCTCAAAACTGCCATTCTCCAATTGGGTTTTCGAAACTCCAATGCAGATTACTCTATGTTCATCTACAGTCAAGGGACTACAATATGCTACCTGTTGGTTTATGTTGATGATCTTATCATCACAGGTAACAATTTAGACTTTGTGAACTCTATCATTACAAAGTTGGGTGATATGTTCTCTCTAAAGGACATGGGTTCTCTTCACTACTTCTTAGGAATTGAGGTCATTCCCACAAAAGCAGGGTTATGTCTTTCCCAGCATAAATACATTCGAGAACTATTGGACACTACAAGCATGAGTGATGCAAAAAATGTTTTCACTCCTCTCTCTACAACACAACCTCTTCAACTGGTTGATGGCACAACTGTTGTGGATAGTTCCGAGTTTCGTCGACTAATAAGAAGCCTCCAACCCTGACACGTCCAGATATTTCCTCTGCAGTGAACAAACTATCTCAATTCATGCACAAGCCAACTACAACTCATAGGACATCTAGCAAACGGCTACTCAGGTACCTAAAGCAAACCATCTTCTATGGTATTCAGATTCTTAAAAATGGACCTTCCACCCTTCAGACATACACAGATGTTGATTGGGCTGGAAACAATGATGATCAAACATCAACCTCCGCCTACATCAGTTTCTTGGGCTCAAATCCAATCTCCTGGTGCTCCAAGAAGCAACGTGCAATTGCAAGATCCTCCACAGAAGTTGAATACAGGGCCCTAGCCAATGCAGCTTTTGAGACAATGTGGCTGCTAACACTTTCCATGAACTTGGGTTTCCACTCAAAGACCCTCCTCAACTGCTATGTGACAACATTGGAGCCACACACCTGAGTCTCAATCCAGTTAACCACTCAAGCATGAAATATATTCACATAGATCTTCATTTTGTGCATGACCTAGTTCAAAAGAGAAGTCTCCAAGTCCAGATAAACAAGATCTTCATTTAATCACTAAAGATGGGCATTGGAATACATCGTTAATACACAATCTCTTCCCTCAAAATATTGAAACAAAATTTTTCGCTTTGACCCCAAATATAAATAGTCCAGATAAACTTCAATGGAAACACCATCGATTAGAAAAATTCATAGTTAAAAGTATCTATAACTATCTAATCAATAATAATTCTGTTGACTTAAACTTCCCTTGGAAAAAGCTTTGGAATATTAAAGACATCCCTAGAATTAAATTATTCCTATGGAAACTGATCAACAAAGCCATACCTACTAAAAATCATCTTGCAAAATTCAACTCTGATATTAATTTTAGTCGTGCTTTATGCTCATCAAATACCTTAGAAAATGAAAAACACTTTTTTCTTGATTGTGCTTTCTCGAGATCAATCTGGCTCTATTTTTTTCTATTACCCGGAAATATCAATATCTCATCTAACTCAATTAGTGATTGGGTCTCCTCCTGGATACTGTCCCCTATTTATGCATCTTTAGATAATAAAATAGCCACCATCCTCTGGTTCATATGGAAATATTGATGCTCAGTTATTTTTGAAGAAATAAATCTTTCCCCAAATCTAGTAATAGAACAAATAAAAAAAAAATCTCCCAAAAAGATACATTCAACTTTCCTATCTCTACAGATAT
>JAJJMC010003991.1:16458251-16470063 GCA_023531435.1 Papaver californicum
GGTAATTCTTTTAAATAAATTAAGCTCAAATATTGCCAAAATAGGTTTTATGCAAACAAGTAGAGGTAAATCATAAGCATGGGACATCAGAGGTTGTCAACCCAGCATGACCCATCAAACAAAAACACCACTACTGAATGAAAACCGTTTTTCTATTTCGAAACTATGCAATTTTAACAAGTAAAGAATTATAATTAATTAATTAAAAATAGACTTACCACATAAAATTGAGAGAAAAACCTCCTCCATCATCCCAGTAAATATACTTAGCCCATGGTGAAGAAAACTTGCTCAAAAGATCTTTTCATTGCTCAAAAAGTTGATTACAAGGTGAAATAATAGTGCAACAGCTGAACAGATACGTTTATAAATGTCACAGAACAGGGTTCAGCCGTTACAGAAGTGTTTCTAAGCAATAAATGGTTGAAAGAATAGGCGACACGAGCAGTTTGAATCAGCAACATATATAAATGTTGCTGAGTCGTCTTCTCCGATGGTGGCTGATGAAGAACACGCCGGCCGGACCAGCAGCAGGTGACCGGCGGCGACCGGAAGTGGCCGGACTTGCTCTGATTTCTTCTCTAGGTTTTCGTTTTGATTTTTCTTGGCTTCTCTTCATATATATAGGCTCTACAAACCCTAGGGAGAGTTCTAAACCTAATAGAACTCTTTAAAATCTATCCAAATCTTCACAAATCCGATTCCAAGCCGGATTCCATTTTTCCGTCCAAATTCATGATTGTGCAATATTCTCCGGCGTAAATCACTCTAACTTGATGTGTTTGAGTTGGTCTTGGACTCTTGTAGCTTTTGGAACAAATTAGAATCGAAAACAACTTGAAAATCTCGTAAAAATTGTACACAGTTGAACACAGTTCTTCCCGATGAGTTGGATCGGTGACTCGCCGATCCAGCCGAGTTGACCCGCTGAGTTGGCCCGATCCAACTCAGCCCGATCCAAGGGTGTCCCTTATCCATTCTTGGGGTGCCAATAACACTTGTCCTTGGGTGCCTTTATCACTTTTTGAGCCAATTTTTCCACAAATCTTTATTCTTCAAATGTGCCTACAAAAGCATAAAAACACGTAATATTTGCAAAATAGAATACTAACTTAATAGAAACTAAGGTGCAATCTAGACACTAAAATGTGTCTATCAATGCTTCTCATCAGGATGATCAACTTTTACTCAGGAAACCATCTCGTTATCCTGTATCGAGGAGTCATCCTTCGGAACCTTTAAGGCCTGCGAATATCCGTGCTACGCCGTGCTACGGTCAACAATCCTGCTCCTCGGAACAAACGTGCTCATGATAGTTGTAGCTTCAAACACATAAATCTCGAGGAATTCAAAAAGGTTCATGGTCTCCGCCAATTCAAAGTCTCATTTTATGACTGTGTTGAAGATGAAATTACCCTGGAGATGATGGAAGGTTTTGACTACACCAACATCAGACTATTAATCCCTGCGTGAGCTTTAGATGCGGGTCTTCAGCTTCCTTTATATGACAGCGAAAATCCTTTTCAATTCGAAGTTCTTGCCATCCGTAATCAATCCCATCATAGTTTAGTCCGATCCATCACACATTACAATGAAAATTGGTGGTGAGTACTTGATGAATGTAGCATGCGCAGTTAAAAAAGAACCAACTTCACATGTTACGTTCCAGACCTTGCGGAACGTAAATATTATACGGTGGAAAACTTCCATGCTACTTATGCGGACAATGTTGCCGCAAATAATTTCAAAAGATGTAGTGTTGGCCCGAACCACAAAGGTGGTGAGGGGTTCCGTCTGTTAGCTGAAACTGACAATGCAAAGCTGAAGTATATTCCGGGGACAACGCGTCCTCTCAGGGAAAGAATTCGGGAAGATCACTACTACAAATGCTACTGCACCCCTCTTGTTATTGAGGGTCCATGGGTTTTCGGGTCCGTTCCCAATAACGTAGCTTACGATCTTCTTACTCGCTTCAACGGTTATTGCCTTTGGCGATTAAATTTTATTGATTTCAAGTTCCCACTTGTCATTGAGGTATGTAGATTTTCTATCTATCTTTTGTGCTTTATATATTGCTTAATGATTAGAGTTTCCATTAAATGATTTAATTTTTCTCTTCTTTTTATAGCCACAAGTTGAGCCGGAAACTGCATCGTTAGTTGATGATGGCACACAAGATGATGCGAGGGTAAAGCGCAAGGCCGCACCCCTTGATGAAAAGGTATTACTTTAATCTGACGACTTCTTATATCGCTTTAGAATTTCATCTAATGAATTATTGTGGTGCATCTATAGGGTCGGAAGAAAGCAAAGGGTGCATCCCGTGCTTCTACAGATAGGAAAGAAGGTGAAATTCATGATTCTACTGTTCATCTTCCACGCTCAATGGGTGAAGGAAGCTCTGCCGCGGACAGACAAGAAGGAGATCATCATGTTCTTCTTCAATTAACGAACTTTGAATCTGTGAAACAAGCTGGTGACGCGGAAGAGATTTCACATGCTGCCGACGATGTCTCGCACCAAACTATCGCTCCCGATCCTTCTTTATCTTCAATTCTCGCATCTTCTTGTTGATGAGCCGCTTGAAGCCGCTTCTGATGAAGATGACTCAACTGATGAAGGGGATCAGAACCTTCAAGAAGATCCCATAATTACTTCAGCAGAGGTGAACTTGCAAACTCATGTTGCGGAGGTAGATGAGCCGGTAATTACTCTTTCGACGAGTAATGTGCCTTCAGATACTATAGCTACTCTTCTACAGGTATTTTAATTGCTTTTCTTCCATTTGATTTCTTCTTATTATTTTTATTTTGATCATAACCTTAATTCTGCATCTTGGACGAGGTCAAAGTGCGGCACATACCGCATATCAATTCTACAAAGCGCGGTCCACTATGATGGAGTCCCAATTTAGGGCCGTAGAAAATGACGCGTTAGATTTGAAACGGGAAAATGATGCGCTCCACCAACAAATGCTTAATCTTCAGAACCAAGGTTTTATTTTTTCTCGCAGTTACTTTTTTCTTATTTTATTTCTCTTTTTTTATGAACTACTTCATGGGATCAGCGGGGGATTCAAACCTTGTATCTAGGATGCAGCATAGGATTACACAGTTGAGAGATCATGTTGTAAAAGTTAGTAATGAGAATGTGGAAATCAAGACAAAATTCAATGATCTTGTAGATAATAATGATTCGGTTATTCAGAAGTATAATGAACTAGAATCACAACATCGGCTTTTATTCGTGGAAAAAGTTCGCAAGCAAGTAGAATTTGATGCCACTTTGCTGTGGACTAAAGGTTGCGTTTCTGAAGCACGGGCAATATCTGAAAAATTGGAAGAAGAGAACTGTAAGCTTTGTGTGGAACGGCGGAATATTCTTGCGGGATTTTCCCATTCTGGATCGTATCATCATTCACAACTTTCTTCGTATATCGCTCAGCTCATTGAGGACAAAGACAACTCTTTTGCAGAGGCTTATGATAAGGGAAAAACCCTTTTGGATGCTCAAGCTACGATCACAAATTTATCTGATTCTGTTCTTCATCGCGAAAGCGATATTCTCCGGCTGCACAAAGAAATGGAAAGATGCACATCTATTCTCCTCCATCTTCCATGCAAATATGTCTACAAAATCTCGAAGTAGTAAGATCAAATTTTGCTCCTTTTCCGTCTCCATCAGTGTTCCAATCTTTATCAACTTGGGAAACTCTTCTGTTCCAATATTAACATTTTTGGTTTCCTCTATTGGGGTAAATGTGGGTTTGGGAGCTTCTAAAAGTGAGGGAGCCCCCCTTGGTTGCTATGCTGGATGATTTCTTTGATCTACTTTTGATGTGCTTCCCTTTTCTATAACATTTTCACTTGTTTCATTTATAGCTTTTATTCCCACTCTCTGAATCATATACTGGTCTAGGGCATCTTCTTTAGCCTTCATTTTGTGTTATTTCTTCTTGTTTTGTTGTTGCTGTTGTCGTTCTTCATTCATGCGAACTTCATCTAAGATGCAAGATTTTGCCTCATTTTGATCTCCTCTTATCTCCATTTCTCCTTGCGGTGTTAGACACCGCAAGTACTGGTGATACGTTGAAGTTACTACTTTCAACTGATGAACCTAGTGCCAACTGATGATAGCATTGTACGGATATGGAGCCTCCACTACACTGAATTTTGTCAAATTACTTATCGGACCCGCTGCAACATCAAGAAAAATTCCCCCCTTCGGTTTTGAAGCTAATCCGTTAAACCCATAAATTGTATATCATGAAGGAGTTAACTGATCAACTTTTAACCCCATCTTCCGAAAGGTATCATAAAACAATACATTAAGTGAACTTCCCCCATCCATAAGATTTTTCTTTACCTTCCATCCAGATACATGCAATGTAAGTACCAGCGGATCGTTGTGCATTTCAACCTCTTGATCAACCTCATCTGCAGAAAAAGTTAATGGGGACGCCATCCATCCTTCCCATGACTCAGTAAATCTTCCCGCAACCTTGAAGACTTCATGATTGCGGACTCTTTTATGCAATTTCTCATTGATAGCTGCACTCAAGGATGATTATTTGACTCAGAATATGTGATAATGTTTATAATTTGATTATTTTGGGGAATATTTACAGCTTTTGCCTTATTAGACCTTAGTAGTGGATCATTTGATTGAATGAATTCTTTTAACTCCCCCATCAACCTTTGCACTTGCATTATTAAATTCCTGCATCGGTTTGTGGAATGACCCCGATAACAATGGTATTCACAATACTCCTTAGAATTCTGTGTATGTTCTGGTTGTTGTTCTTTTGTCCGCGACCACTGAAAATCTGGTCAGTTTTTTATTACATTTAAAATTTCAGAATAAGGAATATTGAGTTTAATAAAAATTCGCTCCTCAAATTGTTGGATAAATTTTCTTCTTTCATCCATCTTAGTTCGCTTTGATTCATTATTTGGATTTTTTCCCGCAAACCTCTTCCTGGATCCGGATGATGGCTCTATAGAATTGGCTCTTTTTGCATTCCCTTGTTGTTGTGATATTATTCTCGGATGTTGCCTCTGAATATCCTGCAATCTTGCATATTTTTCAATGATATCTCTGAGATCTCCTTTTCTTTTTGGATTTGTATTATGGATATCAACAAAAAGTTGGCTTTCCCGATTGGCTATTCCCCATTTATAACTATTGATTGCAACTTCTGGGGTTACATCCCCAATTGCTTGGCAGATTGTTTGCCAACGATCTGTATAATCTCGTATGTTTTCTTCTTTTCACTAGTACAAATTTGGGCTTCCATGATAGTTCAAAACTGCCACCAAAATACTTATGTGACAGTTTTAAAAAATTATTGCACTGTCATTAAAGGCTTTGTTACGAAAGGGTCTATAAGAAACTGTCACGGAATCATAACTATTAGTATCAATTTTTTCATAAACCTGTCATTGTTGACAATATATAATAACATTTTCTAACTAAAACTATCATGGATAATTTAATATCTTTTACTAAGGTGACAGTTTCTCCATAAAAACTGTCATGGATAACCTAATTTCTTTTACTAAGGTGACAGTTTCTCCATAAAAATTGTCATGGATAACTTAATTTCTTTTATTAAGGTGACAGTTTCTCCATAAAAACGGTCATGGATAACTTAATTTCTTTTACTAAGGTGACAGTTTCTCCATAAAAACTGTCATGGATAACTTAATTTCTTTTACTAAGGTGACAGTTTCTCCATAAAAACGGTCATGGATAACTTAATTTCTTTTACTAAGGTGACAGTTTCTCCATAAAAACTGTCATTAAAACTTAACTTCTTAGACTAAGATGAAAGTTTCTTCATAAAACTGTCATCAATTACTTAATTTCTTATACTAAAGTAGCAGTTTTCTAAATAAAACTGTCATAGAAGAGTCAACTTTGTAGAAGGCTAATTTGTAGCAAACTAGTTACTGATACTGCTCAATAAAATTATAGGAAGAAAATTTAGCTTTTAATAAAATTGTCATTAGATTACTCAATAAACTGTTTAACAAATATCTAGTACGGAACTAGTAAGTTCAAATAAAATAAGTTAACAAGAAGTGAATGTACTACATAATTCAAAAGACTTGATATGAAAGTAGTCTTATAGTACTAACTAAAAGAAATTAACAATGAAGTGTTGATCGAAACCACATCCATTTTCCTAAGTGCTGATCGAAATATACTCCTGCCAATTCATTTCCCCGATCTACTCCTTCCAATTCATGTCACTAATAACAGCAGCACATGGTTTACCCATTCTCTTCGTACTTCCATGATCTCTCCTTCATTATACTTGGACTTCCTCTGCAAAAAGAATACAAAGTAAGTAATATTTGAAGTAATTAACCAAAATGAAAATTGCATTTTCATAAAATAAGTACCATTAATTAATTCCATTAACCCACTCCCCAAGAACAACACCCACCAAATCAAGCACTCAGAACCACCACCCATTCATTAACAACAAACCACTTACACCAACTCTATAACCCACCACCAGCACTACTCACTCACCACAAGAAAAATATAGGTATCGAAGTCCAGTAGGGGGAATGTTTCACAATAAATCAACCACATCAATATTGCATTTGAGGTATAACAAACAAGAAAACTCCAAAAGTGTACTTACCATTACTGTACTATGCAGTTTTAGCTGCCCTTCTATGATTTCTTTCATAAATCGCATTGCATAAAATCAAGATTCCCAATTGTTTTTATGTTGCGGGATATGCTAATATTCATGCAATACGTAATATATTGGTTAATAATGTTCAATTTTGTAATTTATCATCACAATTAAGTTAGTGCGCTTACTTGTGGAAAACAAAACACCGTAGAACCATTCTAATGTCTTTTTTTAAGGCATCCTTCCACAACCCTGGATGACAATAAGTTTAAGTAAATATGAAGATACTTAATGACAATACAAAATTAGTATGAAAAGAGAAATGTAATTGACCTTTGCATGATTTTGTCAATTTCTTTATCTTGTTGCCCCCTTGCGAATCCAGCCACCATACCTTTTGAATACTCAAGTTCACAACCATGAAGACCCAATGATGGCTGTAAAACAACCAAAGTTAATAACGTCTTCCAACCAAAGTTAATAACGTCTTCCTTCAACTTCTTAGTAGCATCAGGATCATTATGACATATTTTCTTGACCTAGAAAATGATAAAGAATGTGAGCTAATGCAAGAAACGACATTGTTGAACAATACATCATAGGAAACAGTGATGCAAGGACAAGTGAAATGTCTTTCTATAAGCCATTTCAGTAATTCATCTATTATCTGAAGAGTTAATGATTTTATTCCCTCAACATTAGGATGAAATGGGTACCTAACGTGAACACAGAACATAGCAATGGCTTGAATTTGTTTTTATACCATATTATGGTCAATTTAAAAAAAATGGGCAACATGTACTTTCCTAGCAACTTAAGCTAGTGAGCATGAGATAGAAATTTGACGAAGGAAAGAAATGGAGTATAATGGTTTAAGATATGGCTATGACCATACATTCAACCAGATACAATGGTTTGCGGACATTCTCAATGATCAAATACCTGTTGGAAATCTTTCAGAGCATCCTTAAATTTTCCCATTGCAAGATATGCTGCACCTCAGCGATAGTAACCCTGAATAACAAAGAGCTTTCAGAATACACTACATAGTTAAAAAGAACCCTTACAACCCAATGAAAAACAGCCTACCTTTGAATATTTAGGATCGATTTCGATAGCCTTCGTTGCATCCTGGATAGCACTCTAATATTCCTCGAGTTTCGTGTGTGAAAATGCACGATTTGCGTAGTAAACACCATTCTAGCTATTTTGTTTCAATAGATTGAATATACAAGTCAATGGCTTGATTGTATTTGTTTCCTGAAAAGCAAAAGTAGCAGTCAGCATACTAGTTCCAAAAACACTATAATGAGAGGTAAATTTTTGACTAGTCACCAGCAATAAAACACTAGAATAAGCTTCATCAGAGCCTTCTCACATTCCTTCAACTTCTTAGTAGCATCAGGATCATTAGGACATATTTTCTTTTCCTAGAAAATGATAAAGAATGTGAGCTAATGCAAGAAACGACATTGTTGAACAATACATCACAGGAAACAGTGATGCAAGGACAAGTGAAATGTCTTTCTATAAGCCATTTCAGTAATTCATCTATTATCAGAAGAGTTAATGCTTTTATTCCCTCAACATTAGGATGAAATGGGTACCTAACGTGAACACAGAACATAATAATGGCTTGAATTTTTTTTTATACCACATTATGGTCAATTTAAAAAAAAAAATGGGCAACAGGTACTTTCCTAGCAACTTAAGCTAGTGAGCATGAGATAGAAATTTGACGAAGGAAAGAAATGGAGTATAATGGTTTAAGATATTGCTATGACCATACGTTCAACCAGATATCATGGTTTGTGGACATTCTGAATGATCAAATACCTGTTGAAAATCTTTCAGAGCATCCTTAAATTTTCCCATTGCAAGATATGCTGCACCTCGGCGATAGTAACCCTGAATAACAAAGAGCTTTTAGAATACACTACGTAGTTAAAAAGAACCCTTACAACCCAATAAAAAACAGCCTACCTTTGAATATTTAGGATCAATTTCGATAGCCTTCGTTGCATCCTGGTTAGCACTCTCATATTCCTCGAGTTTCGTGTGTGCAAATGCACGATTTGCGTAGTAAACACCATTCTGGCTATTTATTTCAATAGCTTGAGTATACAAGTCAATGGCTTGATTGTATTTGTTTCCTGAAAATCAAAACTAGCAGTCAGCATACTAGTTCCAAAAACACTAGAATGAGAGGTTAATTTTTGACTAGTCACCATCAATAAAACACTAGAATAAGCTTCATCAGAGCCTTCTCACATTCCTTCAACTTCTTAGTAGCATCAGGATCATTAGGACATATTTTCTTGACCTAGAAAATGATAAAGAATGTGAGCTAATGCAAGAAACGACATTGTTGAAGAATACATCACAGGAAACAGTGATGCAAGGACAAGTGAAATGTCTTTCTATAAGCCATTTCAGTAATTCATCTATTATCAGAAGAGTTAATGCTTTTATTCCCTCAACATTAGGATGAAATGGGTACCTAACATGAACACAGAACATAACAATGGCTTGAATTTGTATTTATACCACATTATGGTCAATTTTAAAACAAATGGGCAACAGTCACTTTCCTAGCAACTTAAGCTAGTGAGCATGAGATAGAAATTTGACGAAGGAAAGAAATAGAGTATAATGGTTTAAGATATGGCTATGACCATACATTCAACCAGATATCATGGTTTGTGGACATTCTCAATGATCAAATACTTGTTGAAAGTCTTTCAGAGCATCCTTAAATTTTCCCATTGCAAGATATGCTGCACCTCGGCGATAGTAACCCTGAATAACAAAGAGCTTTCAGAATACACTACATAGTTAAAAAGAACCCTTACAACCTAATAAAAACAACCTACCTTTGAATATTTAGGATCGATTTCGATAGCCTTCCTTGCATCCTGGATAACACTCCCATATTCCTCGAGTTTAGTGTGTGTAAATGCACGATTTGCGTAGTAAACACCATTCTGGCTATTTTGTTTCAATAGATTGAGTATACAAGTCACTGGCTTGATTGTATTTGTTTCCTGAAAAGCAAAAGTAGCAGTCAGCATACTAGTTCCAAAAACACTAGAATGAGAGGTTAATTTTTGACTAGTCACCAGCAATAAAAAGAAGTCAGTTGACTTTCTCAATTTCTCAACTTTAAACAATCTAAAGACCAAGTTATTTCATCTTGGAAAATACTGAAGAACTGTCTTAGGAGACATTTAACCATTTTGCATATACTTAAACTGGAACCATACACTTCTCTCAATCAGAGACACACTAAAACTGAACTGTAACCACATGCTAATTCCAGTCAATTTTAAGGATGTCGAGGTTAATTACAACAAAAAGGTTAATTATAAGGTGATAAACTGTGCTATCAACTACTCAAGTGAGTATTAAGCTAGTTAAAATATGACAGACCAATATTTACATACACACTTAAATATGATTGTCACAAAATTCCCTGACGATGTCCACTCAGTGACTTACACTAGACATGCTTAAGTTTAGTACTTAATTAGCAAGGAATATTCCAAATAAAACCATGACATTCACAAGTCAATAACCCTCCACGTCTTTCACATAGCTAAGAAAATACAACCTGATAAGAATCAACTACTTAAAACGAAAAATGTGTGTTTTCTATTATTTGTTGAAGGAAATGTGAGCTCTTTTATGGTAGAAACAAGCATAATGTATACATAATCATGGAGCAATATGGTGATAGCATGACAAAGATGAACAAAAAAGCTCTAGCAAATTAGGAAATATCATCACAATTTCGCCTACAACACTTCTCCGATAGTTACGTTAGTACTTACCAAAAAAACATATGTACAGTACCCAACCAACACCATTACGATGAGAACCATTCCATTACTTTTAACCATCACGTCTCATTCATCATCCAGTCATGTATATATAATTATAGACAACCTAGCTAATTACTAGTGACTAATCTAATAAACAACTATAACAACAATAAAAATAAACCACCAAAGTACCTAGATTTAGTTACACTAGTAACCATGTTGATCACTATGTCATACATCAATAAAAAGACTACTTAATGGTCACCTCATCAAAAAACCAATAATAAACCATAAAAGCTTGATCTAAACACAAAAATATATCAGAAAAAATAAATTCACTGCACAACTGTAATTTCACAAGACATTCATTACCATTTCTACATCTACCCAAGATAAAGAGACCGAATAAACTTGCCTCAACCTTCCGGAATCCAATCGTCTCCACTTACGTAAAGTTGCTTTCACTGATTATACCCTATGGAATATGAAACAAGAGAATCATGTTAATACAAATCGGAACTTGATTATGCCATTAAGAACGAAACAAGTTAGATTAACACTTACCACCACTGATCATTACTTGATAATTCTCCTCACCCAAACTTAATGGTCTGATATACTACTGAAGCTACTTTGTTTTTTTTTTCTTTCCTTAGGTATTTTCACTCTCTTGCACGATCAGGGACTAATAGGAAAAAGTCAAAAACCTAATTTATTTATTTATTTTCTTTCTAATAACCTAATAACCTAGGATGAAACTAAATATAATACCAAATTTCACTAACAGAACCGCTAAGTACTACTTCAAAAATTTCCTTATACATTGTAGCATGTAGCACAGCAGTATTTACTCCCTAGTTCTTCAATTTTGGTTGGATCTACTGCTGGTGTAATTCTTAGATCTTTCCTTCCTACCACTCACTACAAGAAAAACGGGCTTAAGCGTCTAAAATCTTAGCAAGAGCCCGGAAATTTAGTTGCTTAAATAGTTTAAGCGTCTAAAATTGCAACTGCCCGAAATTTTGGTGGCAATAAACATGTGTCCACTATTATTTAGCAACGAAAAAATATACTTAATCGCTAGATCCTTTGTTCAAGTAATTTATAGCAACTAAAATAGTGACAATGTAGCTATTTACTTTGAGGCACTGACTCGTAGCAACAACAAAAAAAATTGGTTGGTCAAACCTCTCTCAGCAACTAAGTTTGAGCCACAACCAAATATGTTTAATTGCTAGATCCGTTTTTCAAGTAATTTATAGCAGCTAAAAGTTGATCATGTAGCTATTCAGTTTGAGGCACCGACTCGTAGCAACAACAAAATAAATTGGTTGCTCAA